>JAXDDW010000007.1:5907500-5970000 GCA_034670385.1 Hoplostethus mediterraneus
AGCGACGCCACCCCCCATCCCCCCTTTTACCGGCTTATCTGAGTTAAAAGGTAAGCTCGGGATAGCCGTATAGCCGGCGTCGAAACAACATGGTTTATCTAGTTGGGGCAACGTGGCATCATCAAAGGCTTTTTTTTTCTTCTCTGGGTTGAAGTAAATACAGTTGCACACACCGGAGTGGTTTTTTTGATACAGCCCCTGCAGTCACCTCTCTGAAGATGAGGACCCTGGGGTGGGGTGTGGGCATGATTCAGCAAAGTTAGACAGCTGTGAAACAGAGTGTGGGTTTTAATTTGTCTTGTTATAACGAGGTAAAAGGTTAAAAAAATGTGCATTTCATCTCTATTCTCTGATTCGTTTTTTCCTTCATACTCTGTACAGCGTGTGTGAAGTTCCACATGAGGCTTTTACAGGAAGAACCATCTCTATCTACAACCTGAGACCGCCGGTGTCTTCGCTTCCAGACGTACCGGAGAGTCTGGAGTGTTTCGAGCCCTCGTCCTCGAGTAGGGGTAGGAGAGCATTCCTCAATCACTGGGGCATGTACGACCGTTCCCCTTAATCCCGCCGTAGACCACCTTTCATCTCCGGGCTAAATGCTTTGTGAAGCACTGAGCTGTGATGGAGGACCCGGCGCCGGAGGAACCGCGGGGCCGAGCAGGTCAACGGGGGCAGAGGAGCAGGAGAGGGAGCAGGAAGACGAAAGGAGGAACGGGAACGGTGGGAGTTGGATACTGTAGTGTTGTAGTCAAGGTGGAGGGGGGGGTGTATCCTCTTCCTGGTGACCTGTGACATGCAGTAGAGGATGGCGATGGGTGTAGAAATTGAAATTCGAATGGTTGGTTTAGGATGCACGTGACAAAATGACATACTCTCCTGCACAAGCAAAATATTTGGCTGCTGTTTTGTTGCTGTTCATGTATTAAAGACTTATAGACAGCTGAACAATTGAATTATTTTACAGCATCTGTCCTCACTTGTCCAGGCCACGGGGTCACTCTCCTAGCAAATGATATTGGCATCCCTTTATTGACTGAATAATCACGAGTCGCGAGAGGAGTGGCAAGTCGAGTATATCACCGATGACAACAACGCCGGCCTAACAAACCGCACTTGGCTCCGTTTCCATTTCCTCCAAACAGAGTTGCCTGGATAATTAACCTGTACATTAACTTCCCCAGCTGATAGGAAACGGCGTGTGGATATGAGCTCAGTGAGTCATGGAGATTGATCCTGAGTGCAGCGGGATGACAGAGGCAGGAAGCCTCTCGGTTTGGCAGACGCTGCCATACCTGTCAATTCTTGCATTCTGTTCAGTCTACCAGGTTCAGAGAGAGAGAGAGTCTCATTTCCTCGTTTGGCTCGGGAAGCCGTTTGGCACAGGAACAGAATAAGAAGTGAAGTTACAAGATGCTACCTTGCTGGGATTGTGTACGAGCAAACTTTCTGACAGCTTGAGCAACTGACTGGTTCTGTGTGACGGGCTGAAGTCACGGCTGGGTTGTTGCTCCTGCTGATATTGCGCGCCATTATCATATCTAATGACAACGATTGTGTTATTTTGACAGTGTGACAAAACGATAATAACAAAGTTTACAATTGTATGATTATATGACGCTCTTCACTTTTAATCATCTCACTCTTCATGAAGAATAACATTTTATTTTTAATTGGTAACTTCCTCAATGAAAACCCCAAGCCGTCATTACACGGGAAACCTTGCATTTTATCTTGTTCCTTTGTTGTGAGCCAGATTGCCAACTGCATTTGGCTCCCTGAATAATCACAACGAGTACTGTGTGTATCGGACTTCCCTGTTTGTTATTGTCAGGTTGATCATCAGTTCTTCTAGCTGATGGTGCACACCAGTGCACATCTTTAACTGTTGGCACAACCCTCTCCTCTGTGCTGGGTGAACGCCTGTGGGACTCGGGGTCAACCCACCGCTGGGCACTGGGCACCGAGTACTGGGCAAGTGGCAGCGGGCACTGGGCACTGGACTGGTGGGTTGGGACACAATAGCGGAGGCCTAGTCCAGGCCAAAATCAGGCCAAGTAGTTGCAATCAGTGGTGCATGAGGAGATCTGGCACCGGCTTTCAGCTGCCTCTCCTCTCCTCAGTGGTCAGCTGCAGTGATGAGCCCTCGGACCAGCTCCTGTCTGGTCTGTCTCAATTAGCGCCTTTCTGTGGCCTTGTTTCACCAGAGCAGAGAAGAGGAGTCCACGGTGTTTTTCAACATCGTTAGGTGTAGAAATATATGAATGCATTACATATATTGAATATTTAATCTGTATTCATAACATAGATGAACAAAAACAGCGCTACATCTTTTAGCTGATTTTTTCCCCTCAGAGTGGAGAGCTCTTCTGACGATGCTCTCGAAGGTTGCAGATTCTGGATGTAATTAGCATCGGATTATTTGGATGCAGTCTTTAATATAAACAGCTATGCGGCACAGCTGTGTTTTGATCTGAATTCACATGCTTTTGGCTAACTCCACCACCATCTATTTTTAATAAGGACACCACTGTCATGGAACGGCGACGAACAGGACACCTCCGATCATCAATGCGGCTTGGATCCCCAGCAATGTTAAATTAACTATGTGAAGGCAGCTGCTCTTTGAGCTCAAACACTTTTGTTGTGTGGTGAAAACAATGAATAATTCTCTTTACGCCCCATATGTGGGTGTTGGGAGCAGGGCGAGGGAGAGGCAGCAGGCAGGAGTATTATCTGTGGCTCAGATCAAAAGCTAGACAAAGTTTAGAACGAACACACACACATTGAGCGGAGGGATGGGGGGGGGGGGGGGGGGGGGGGAGAGGAGGCGGGAACTAAGAGGAATGTGGGAATGTTTGTTTGTGTGGGTGAAGGAGGGGTGTGTGTGAGGAAAAGAGCCCCCGTACCATAAGGCAAAAAAAAAAGAGGCGTGTGTTTGTGTGAGTGAAAGAGTGTTTACGTGTGTGTGTGTGTGTGTGTGTGTGTGTGTGTGTGTGTGTTCACCTTGAGAGATGACATCTGTGTAAGTGGCTCCCAATGCATGGCGGTGGTACCGAAAGACAGAGTACCTGCAAGCACAGCCCGGATGCATTAGAGATGTCACCGGATTGTCACCCGTCGCCGAGGAAGGGTGGGTGGGTGTCACACATGTAAACGTATGGCTGCTTCTGGGGTAAGAGCAGGGGGGGCATAGAGGCTTCTGCGTGGATGTCAGCGGGGGGCCAGAGATGAGGGACGGGGCCCGGCACAATCTCATTTGACAATTTGTCCCATTTTGAGGCGTGTGTGTTTTTGTGTTACACGTTGAAAAAAAAATGTGACAACTGATTTAAAATGGTCTGCAGAATGTTTAGAATATGCCTCCCACGCACACACACACACACACACACACACACACACACTCGCTTTTCACATCCTGATGAACGCCCTTGTGGTTAAAAGGTTGATATGCCAACATGGGTGTGATGTATCAAGTCTTCTTCTAGTCTTCCTGTATTATTTAAAAAAAAAAATCAAACCCACAGAGAAACTAATCTCAGCAGCTCATCTAAGTAACAACTCTTCTCTAATGAAAAAAAAAAAAAAAAAAAAAAATCAATTCACATCAACTGTGCTTCTTGCATGCGCCTCATCTCATTTACCACAACCTGATCTCTCTCTCTCACTTCAGCTGTGATACCTGTGAAGCATCCCGCCAGACCCAGAAACACCTTCAGATGGTAAAGTCAACCTGTTGGTGTGTGTGTTTTGTCTGCAGGGCATTCACCTGCCTGATAGACGGGGGGAAGGAGAAGGGAGGAGAGGGAGGGGAGAGAGAGAGAGAAGAGAGAGCGAGCATCCAAAACAACGGTGCAACTTCTCAGGGAACTTGTTACCACTCTCCTCCACATTGATCATAACAGATCATGGTTACCGCTTCACACCGGAGTGCAGCGGGTTCGCTAACACACTCTACAACATTTGTTAGAGCGGACGGAGAGGTTTATTATTAGCGGGTAATGCCAGCAGCTGCAGTCGGGCAGTCAGTCTATATGAGAAAATATGGGAAAATGATGCAGTGTGTGTTTACCATGATTTGGTTTGGAGGAGTAGGAATCCAATAAAGATGATGAAGAAGCCTCATCTCTGCACCTCGCAGGGGTGGCCTGGGTGGCAGAGTATTCAGTGGAGAGAGAGAGAGAGAGAGAGAGCGAGAGCGAGCGAGAGACAGAGAACAGGGAGAGGGAAGTGATTACTGTCGTTAAGTCGACAGGAAATGTTGCATCTTCTTGACGTTTAGTAATGATCACAGCAGCTGGGAACAATAAAACTCCAACATTGCACAATTATTGGCCTTCCTCACTTATATTGGATAAAAGTAATAATGCACATTATCCCCACATCCCCCTTTAAAGTCGCACCAGCGAGGGAGCAGAGGCAGCAAATGAGATTTGCTGTGCAGCAAGCTGAGTAGGCTGACGGTAATGATTGACTGGAGGAAGACTTTCCTGCAGTGTTGCTCTCATATGATGCTGCTGCTCTCTCTCTCTCTCTCTCTCTCTGTCTCTCTCTCTGTCTCTCTCTCGATCGATGTATCTATTTTGTTCTCTCTCTCACACTTTCTCTCTCATGATTTGACCCCCTTCCTTCAGGACAGAGGGGGAAGATCAGAGAGTCAGAGTGACACCCGGAGACGGCAGTTTGGATTCATGACAGACACAAACCACAAACATTCGCCACTGGCAGCTGGTTAACAAGATATGAGGAAAAAGACAGAACGAGAGAGAGAGAGAGAGATACAGAGAGAGAGAGAGAGAGAGAGAGATACAGAGAGAGAGAGAGAGAGAGAGAGAGAGAGAGAGAGATACAGAGAGAGAGACAGACAGATACAGAGAGAGAGAGTGAAAAACAGAGAGAGAGAGATAGGGAGAGATTCAAGTATCATCTTCCATATTTAATTGAGACCTACAGATGTCAGATTGTTTTTGACCTTTCTGTTTTAGTGTGTGTGTGTGTGTGTGTGTGTGTGTCTGGGTTTGAGGAGGGTACAACCAGTTGAATATTAATGATTGATTAGGCCTGTCGTGGCTGTGCATAAATATCATCGGTACATTTGTACTTCGAAGGACATTTCACCCTAATATCCTCTCCTCTCCTCTCTGCTCTCCTCTCCTCTCCTCTCTCCTCTCCTCTCCTCTCCTCTCTCCTCTCCTCTCCTCTCCTCTCTCCTCTCTACTCTCCTCTCTCCTCTCCTCTCCTAAATGTCATTATTCTGTACAGAAATAAAAAAATACCTCAAAGCAGATCCACATCCAAGTCCTCAGTTACATTGCAGTTGTCCTCACACCTTCACTAAAGATGCTCACATGGCCTCATAATACTCAGGATACTGAACTGCACTACTACACTATATATTACACTAGGGGAAGGAGCAGAGCCCGGGGACTGAAATGCATCATATGTAGTTAAATGCCAAGTGTGTCGGTTGATAATGAACATCAACATCCTTCCTCCGTGAGTCCCGGGGTTGAAATGACACTACACCGTGAAGAGGGTATTTTTGGACTTAAACTGAAATGCCAAGTGCGTCTTCAACCTCTGAGGGGCTGCCGCTTCAGTCGGCAGGAGCACCCCTCTTCCACGGCTTAAAAGGACGAGATGTCTTTTTTTTTTCTTTTTTTGATGGAGGAAGCTAGTTTACCAGCATCTCGTGCCCTGGTTTCCTGTCTGGGAGTGGTTTCAAGAACAAAAGAAAACATTTCGTTCTTTCGAAGAGAAAAAAAGTCGGATGTAACTCGGAGTGCCTTCTGAGAAACTTCGACACCGGATGCTCAGCTGCTAGATATAGCAAGTGTGTGTGTGTGTGTGTGTGTGTGTCTTCCGGAATACTTTTACCTAGCTTTGAAGGAAGGTATCAAAACCCCTCTGTCTTTCATCTCCTCCGGCCCAGCACTCTCCTCTCCTCCGCAGGTGGTTTCCCCTCAGGTCCCTTAACTCGCTTTTCTCGCTTACTCTTCCTCCTCACACCCTTACATCTATATCGCATTTACCGCCCCCACCCATGCACACACACACACACACACACACACACACACACACACACGCACCGCTGTCCTCAAATGGCTTGGTGGGAATGGAAGTGGTAGGTCATAAAAATAGGGCACGCAGTATTATGCATCCTCAGCATCCTCCCCCCTCTCTCATCTCAGAAGCCACAAATAAGTAGATATGATAAAACAGTGAGGTCGTTGAGATGCCGGCGATGATGATGATGATGATGATGGTGGTGATGATTATGTCATGTTTATTTCTTCTCGGGTGTATCACTTGCGATGAGTCACGCCCGGGGTGTCGTCACCGTGCTGACGGCGGGGGGGAAAAAAGAGGGCTTTGGGAAATCACCTCTCGTTCTCGCTTCTCAACTGTCGGTGAGAAATAACGGTCACTGCAACAAAAAAGGCTTTTTCTTTTACAGGTCAGATGGTTTCCTACGTGGTGTTTATTATTACTGAGCCGTGAGTCAAAGGAGTTTCATGTCAAAGTTAGCAAACTGGAATATTCATGAGGTGATGAAATCAGCCATGACAAATATATATATATATATATATGTGTTTATACGTGACATCATCCGTCATTTCTGCTCCCGGTTTGTCCGACGTCTCACCCAGACTCTCTGAAAAAACCCCATTCTCTCTGTTTCTGTTTCTCTCACCCCTCTCTCCCAAAGTTTTCCTCTCTCTGGCTGGGCGGCTGCAGGTTTCCAAACAAACTAGCCGAAACATGTTGTCTGTGAGTCCATCCGTCCAGCCCTCCTGCTGGGCACCAAAGCTGCCATCCACAATGTAAGCAGGTGGCGCTGGCACCCAGGGAGAACGGGCAGAGCGCGTAGGCGTCACACAGGCGACGCCAATCCAAAATTCCCAGCTGACCTCCAAACCAAGGCTAGGCTACGCACGCCAATCTCAGGCAAACACTGGGTCTGCTTTTTCCTACGTGTTCCTTTCTCGTTTTTTTCTTTCCGTGCCACTTTTGTTTCCCCCCCCGATCGCATTCATATATTCTATCAAACGCTTCGCCGCTATCTCCGTTTTTCTTGAGTATCTATCTCTTTTTGCTGGTGTGTGTCTATCTCTCTGTCTATCTCTCTGTCTTGTTTGCTTTGTGGGGGTGCTGCTCAGCCGAGTGGGACTAGCAGTAGGCCCCAGGCCAGCCGCCTTCGGTTGGACGTTAATGAACGGAACAGGAGTGGGCACATCTGATGAAGCTGGCCATGCTGTCAACTGATTTTCATCTGGCGTGTGTGTGTGTGTGTGTGTGTGTGTGTGTGTGTGTGTGTACGTGTGTGTCTGACAACAGGTGCAGACCAGATCTCTATGCAATGACAAACTACAGACTCTGCTGTGCCAACACAGGTGATTTCCACCCAGTGAGGGACACACACACACACACACACACACACACACACACACCTACACACACACACACACACAACCATTTCCACTTTCCACTGCTTTTTCTTACTTTTTTCCAAACTCAAAAAATGCCTTCAGACCTAAATGACAGTTTGATTACCCAGATTATCTAGAGAGTTTCAACCTCCACGCTCTCGCCGCTTGCCGCTCCTTCATCGATAAACTCGTAAGTAATTGCCTCTGAGATGACGCTGGAAAACCAGACTGATAGACAAACAAGGAAACACCTGTCACACACAGCCCTCAGTCAAACGACTCACTGGTGAGCAGCAAACACACACACACACACATGCATCTACACACACACACCCAGTGGAAGGTCTGAGTGACAACATCCTGTTCGTCTCCAAGTTGTCAACAGGCCTGAAGCAACAACAGTCTGAGCGTGTGTGTTCATTAGAATACTACCTGTCTGGGGCTCCCTCAGCCACCTGGCTTTTCAAACAGAAGCAACTAACAGTCCTAATCTTTCTTTCTATATGCCACAGGCGGACTAGATCCAACGCCGCGTGGAAAACAACGGAAAAACCCAAACATCACAGCGTTTCCCAAATGTCACATTATTCTGTATCGCGCGCGGACAGAAGCTAACGAGACGGGGAGACGGGAACGTGATTCTCCTCGGAGAGAGACAATTTTCGCCGCCGCGTCCGAGTCCAAAAATAACAAAGAACAAAGGCGGATAAATGAGGGAGTTTTTTTTTTTTTTTTTTTGTGTGTGTGAGCGCGGGCTAGCGGGGCTTTGGCAGCGCCAGGCCCGGGCGGGAGGGGAGAGAGAGAGAGAGAGACGGAGAGAGAGAGAGAGAGAGAGAGAGGGAGAGCTAGCTAGCGGCCCGTCCACACATCTGTCCACACAGCACGGGGTGGGTTCCAGCGACACCCACAGAAGCAGGCTTAACCTTCTCTTCCCCCCACCACCTGTTCATTACTATGGGCCCCCCCGCCGAGCCACAGCCACGCTGCTCTTCTCCTCTCACCCGCTCCCTTGTTCTCCTTCTCTCTCGGTCTGTTTGTCTCTGCTCGTTCCAGTTCTCTCTTTGTTATCCTGCCCTTTTTCTCCCCCCCCCACCCCCACCCCCACCCCCCCCATCTATCTATCTCTCTCTCTCTCTCTTGCGCGTGCTCGCTCTATCTCTTTTATTTTTCGGTTTGTTATTTCTCAGCAGTGCAGCACTCTCTCTCTCTCCCTCTCTCTTTCTCTATCTCTCTCTCTCTTCCCGACGAGCCTTTTTTTCGGTTGAAGTTGAAATCTGTGAGATTGATAGAGAGACGAGTCTTTGTCTAACAGGAAGCGATCATCAGAAACAGGTTGTTTTAACGGGTACGGAGGGGAGAGAGCCGCGGCCAGCCGAGGTGGAGGGGAGAGTAAGAGGCTTTTGATGAATCGTCTGTGAAAGTGCATCAGTCTACCCACATCTTCAAACCCCCCCGGTGCCTCTCGTCTGCTTTCAGACCCATTTTTCTCCACATTGTTGGTAATTTGAGCATTCTTGCCCATGGCATCATTCATACTTGGCCCATTTAAATCCCCATAGAAATTCAATTGGGAGAAAGGAAATGACAAGATTTAGCTTATTGAGGTATGCCAGAACGTCCTTAAAAATCAGAACTGGGAATATGTGAGCCTGTAAAGCCCTCGTTGTCTTGCTTTGTTATTGTGTACCAAAAGCGCCGAATAAATTCTCTGTACTTGTTGCGAGTCATTTGTGTTTTTAATAATTTGGCCGAGGCGAGTAATAAAATAGCTTCTTCTTTTTTTATTATCGTTACAGTCTCACAACACAAAGCATTTTTACATTTTTACATTTTTAAGGCAGTCAATGTTTTTGCTATAAAGTAAAGTAAGGAGGATTTTTCCAACTTTCACTTTCATGTCGTCTCTACTGTAATTTCAGTCAAACAAAGGTACCATAGGAGCCAGACCAGAGAACAATTGATGTTTTTGAACTGCGAAAGCACGTAGCAAATCAAAGCTCAACTCAGTAACAAAAAACATGTACTCTTTAAATATTAAACGCACGTGTGTGTGTGAGACCCCGTCCGTGCTCGAGACAAGAATAATAATCGTCAAAACCTTTTTTTTTTTCTTTTCCCCAGCTGACTTTAATAAATAACGGTGAGGCCTGTAATGAGCTCTTGCTTGCTTTGTAATTTCAAATTGGAGACTGAAACGTATCAGGCCAAACAAATAACTGCAATCTGTCATTCCAATCGTCTTCGGCGAATGTGTGTGTGTGTGTGTGTGTGTGTGTGTGTGTTTTGTGCACACACAGGGCACCTTGTTGACTTGCGTTCTGCTCTCTTGGACTCTGCATAACTCCAGATATTCTTTTTGACTCTTTAATTGCTTTTGCACAGTGGCCCCGATGATGATAAGGAGGACTTGGTGACAACATCTCAATTTCTCTCCCCAACTGAACGCTCCCCGTTTCAATTATCCTCGCCGTTTTTCCTTGCCGCCCTCACTCTCTGGCTCCAAATAAATTTCATTTCCCTTAAGCCCGCTGGTTTCAGTATCTGATGGCGTCTCACTCAGTTATCCATGCATGGTATTATCAGGGAGACAGGCCCTTACTGCTCACTGAGAGGGAAAAGCTGCAGGCCCCATATTACATACCAAATATCAGGCACCATATTCAAATACACAGTAGCGGGCTGTGGGGAATATAGCCTAGACTGGTTGAACCCGTTAAGAGTTTTGCTTCAGAGATAAATGAAGTCAAGATATGAAGATGGGAATGTGAATTAAAAACGAATCTAGAATCTGTTAATTATATTTTTGCTTGAATTATTTCACAGCAAGTCGAATATATAATTATTTTTTATTTTAAGTCTTTTATCTATTGAGGCAAACAGACTCAGAGTTCAGTCACTCGCCGCTCGTTACCCTGCAAGTGTTCATCTGGGAGGATCAGAGCAATTTGCTGTTGGAGAATGTGATATGTAATAGTCTGCAATAGTAGACTGTGCAAAGATGTAACGTGATAGTACCTTTTACCACATGTTGGGAACGCAGTCTGACCTGTGTCATGACATCATTGGATTCAAAGGAGAGAAACTTGCCTGAGCTCTCCAAACAATGAAATCATTACAGAGAGTGTTTCCAGGTTGCCTACCCATTAAAGAAAGAGAACGAGAAGGTAGAAAGTTGGATATACAGCCGCTGGGTATTGTGCAATATTACAAAGAAAGCAATGAGACAATCAAACAGTGTGATATCATATTGTTTTATTGCCTCCCAAAAGCTCAAAGTAATATTCTTCTCTGCTTTTGAACATGACATAAAAATCTCTCCACGGATTATGGTGTCAATTTGAGTTGATGCCATCGCAATTTTCCCACAGAGAAAGAAACTCAAAAGTCATATAATAATTACAGTGTAATGAACACGCCACAATAAACATGTAAACCATTGAGATCCGCGGCAGCTGAGATAAGATAGCACTTAAACATCTTGTTATGGCAGAGGTTCCCACAGTTTAGGGTGTTCAAAGGTCTCTTACCCAACCACACACGTCCATAAAAACCAGCAGTTCTAGATTAAAGTAGAGGGTGAGTAATGTCCTTTATAGGCGAGCTACTGGTGATTAGGTTTTGTTAGCAGAAGGGTTCATTTTGAATTCAGCCTGTTCAGTAAATTGAAACTGAAAGTCATTATTTGAATTCATTTTTTCAGTGGATTTGTGACAAAACCCCTTTTTATTTTGTTGTCGTGTGTATGTGCAGTTTTATTCTTGTGATGCTTTTTTGAAGATCTACCGAACTGATTATATAGGACTTGATATTATACACTGTTATTGAAGAGTTATTTGATGAGAATGAGTGCAATGAGAAGATGAAGAATAAAAGTTGCAGTTATCGTAGCATAAAATAGCAGAACATGAAAACCAGTTGTAAAAGCCAAACCTAGACAAGCGTATTTACTCGGTTTAAATAGCGGCTCTCGATTTGCCTTCGGTCTTTTCAATCTTTAGAATATAATTTTTAAGGGAATTTGAATGTGCCAAGATCTAAATGTGCTAAATATCACATTTTTTTCCCCTGTTAAGTTGCAGAACATTTTCACATGCCGAGGTCTTAATATCTGCGGGGGAATTATTTTCGGCTGGCCAAGCGGCTCGGTCGTTGGGTTTTACTGGAAAATATAATTGGGTATCATTACAATGTTCGGAGATGTGGTATAATAATTTTTTGGGATATTTTGGCTAAGTGGAAACATATAGAAGAGAGAACGAGGACGGAGGCTGAAATCACATGATGGAAGCAGAAGGCGACGGTGAAGCGGGTGAGGCCGCCGATAGGAAGGTTGGAGGTGAAGCTTTTGAGCGATGTGTTCATGACAACTACCCCGTTTCTGAAGCGTCTAACCAATATGGCAATTTAAAATGAAAAAAACACCACACATATGCACTTTTCCAAGAAGGTGCAGAAGTGCAGTTTCTTCTTACTCGGTAAAATGATTTTCGACTAGTTTCCCTTTAAACCTCACTACATAAAAACAGCTATCTTGAACCAACTTCAAACCTGAGTCACACTTTTCTCTTATACTTGTTCCATTATTTGTTGTTTCTTTTCATATTTTGACCGCTTCGATATTTAGCTGCGTTTTTCCCCAGTGTGTTGTGTGACGTGGACCGCTCCTCATCGTTGTGTTAATGTGTGAAGACAGGTTGTTTTTAAATCTGTAACGTGTAACCCAAAGAACCCTCTGGGGGACGTTTCAACTAGGGGTGGGATTATGGGTTGCTTATATCATATCATATGACAGAAAAGTTGCATATGTGCTTAAAGCTGTATTTCATAATCCCAACACATTCAAAGGGAGCACAGTTTTCTAGGGTTTATGTCACATTATACCACGATCCAGTCATATTATAAATGATGAAAACTGTCACTCAAAAGAGCCTCTGTCCAATGACTTTCAGTCGCGGGATAAAAAGTGATTTACTAATTTCATTTTTTATGAATTACTGCAAGAAGACTATAAAAGTGTAAGTGATGTGATAAAGCTCAATACGTGAACTGCAGCCAGAGTGAATAAGTTCATCGGTGTCACGCCCGGTGGGAACTTGTGCGCCGCTTTTGTTAATACGGTAAGATTTTGTTCGTCAGAGGTTTTTACGACGCCTCTGATAACAGCTCAGAAGTGGGTGAGCGTTTTGCGTGCTGTAAAACCGACCGGCAAACTCTTTCATGTATGGACTTGATGCAATAGTGCACCGTCCTATCAGCGTGTTTGTGCACTCCTTATTATTGAACGGCTATCTTTGTGACGGGAGGACAATCAATACCGGGGGCAGATAAAGATGAAAGGCAGGTATTTTTCTCTGATTTCCAGGGTCAGAAGGGGGAAAGAGAACAGAGAGCAGAGAGACAATCACCGGTGCGAGAGAGAGAGAGAGAGAGAGAGAGAGAGAGAGAGAGAGAGAGAGAGAGAGAGGCGTGAGTATGATGAACGCAGCGCTCCTCCTATGCATCCTGGAGCTTTGCCAAGTCGATGCGAGAGAGAGAGCCCAGATCAGTGAGTACACTTTCATGTTGCGGGGGAGAAAAAAAAAACCAAAAAAAAAAACCTTCAGGGCAAGGAAAGGATAGTATGACTATCTGACTTCCAGATACCTTTAAACAAACAGCTGTTCAACAAAGGAAGCGCTGTTGCACCGGTTTGCATGGCGGCGGCGGGCTCGTCGTACTGCGATGCAACGCCCCCCCCCCCCCCCCCCCCCCCCGCTTCCACCGTTCTTCCTCTCCCCTGTTTTTTGGGCTAATTCAATTTCCCTCAGACAGACTCGCGGTGACGCCGTCTCCATTACGACGCGCAGCCAAACACAAGCATTCATTAATTAGCGGCATCGTTGTCTTTTAATTATACATGTGGCTTATTAGGTAGCTCACCCGTTCACCCGGGCCCTCTCCCCGGCTACACTCCCCCTCTGTTCTCGCCGTGCTCATACGGGACCTTTAAACTTCCACCTGCACATTATAGCTCTAATAAAGCTGTTATCAGCCCGTGAAGGAGATGGCAAACAGGTGACAGAAAGAGAGAGAGAGAGAGAGAAAGAGAGAGAGGGAGAGAGAGAGGGAGAGGGAGATGGCAACTGAGGGTTCTGTTATGTCAGCAACAGAAATTAGCTAACCGCACTCCCGACTGTGACACAGGAAGGGAGACGATAACCCCCCAACTCCTCTCTTTCTCCTTCTTTCTCCCTCTTTCTCTCTTTCTTTTTCTCTCTCTTTCTTCCTCCCTCCCCAACCACCGAGAGGAGGGAGAGAGCGAGCAAGCGAGAGAGGGAGAGAGAGAGAGAGAGAGAGAGAGCGTCAGCCGGTGAATTTTTACAGCTCTCCAAAATCATTATTGGCAATTAGCGTTCGTCAGGGAAGACAGCAGCTGCTTGTAATTACAGGTAGCCCCTCATTACTTCTCAGTGTAGGGGAGAGAGGAGGGAGGAGGAGGGAGGAAGGGAGGGAGGGAGGGAGAAAACATGGTTCCTGAGCCAGTGTTTATATTTATTTTTATATTTCTTTACCCGCTATGTTGAGCCACATAATGTATACCCGCTATAGCGGAGGGTTGGAGGCAGCGCAGGTGCAGCTTGAGAGGAGGAGGAGGAGGAGAGAGTAAACTCATTGTACACAGCTAACGCTATCGTACAAATACGGTGCTGGCACAGTAGCGCTGTGTGTGTGTGTGTGTGTGTATGTGTCACTACATTGTACTCATTGCTAGTTTGTTTATGTTCAATAATCCGCCACTACTCCTTCTTCATTTTCTCTCCTGCTACTCAAGTTGTTGCCGTGGCGGCGTGGAGGCGCCGGCCTCCCCGGAGCTGCGAGGTCTCAGCCTGACATGAAGGGGGTTTGAGGTTACTGTGACCTGACATCTTAAGGGCTCACCCTCGCCGCTACCATGCTCTAACCACGCACGCCGCACGGCACCCGACCCGAGTTGCGTCGGGTCGGCCTTGGATGCTGATACGGGCGCCCGATCTTTTGCAATATATCACCGCTAATGGTTTAACGGGTGGGTTTGGGTTAAGGTGAGCTTTTCCAACGGGGAGAGAAACTCCTTAAAAAAGATAAATTCAAACGAGAATCACTCCTTGATGGAAGCTGCATTCCTACCTAATCACCACGCCAAAGCTCAAAGCGGACACAGGTCAAACTGTGCTTACGTTCTACGCTTTTTTCTTGTTTTTATCTCCAGGCAAAGCATCTCATCAGGTGATAGCTGGTGCCTTTATTCAAGTACCACCTAAAGGGTTTTCAAACTACATTCAACATATTTTTGTGTTTTACTGTTTTACTGTTTTATGAAGGTTTGGCGAACTCAAACGATTGACCCCTTTCAATGTGAGCATTCTCTCAAATGAACGTATTTCTTTTTTTGCGTGGCCAAACAAATGTCACTCATGTAGATGTTGGTACCGGACCTGGGCTGGGTTGAGGTTAATTTGACTGCGTAACTGAAATAGTCAAGCCTCTACTCACGAAGGTGGAGAGAGGTGTAGTTTTCGAGCACTATAAAAGGAGATATTTCTGTGGGCGATGCTGATGAGGTAAACACATACCTAGGGCAGAGGCTGGGCTCCTATGAGGACTTAATTAATACCATCTGAAGGCTTTATATGCCCTAGCGGCTGCGGGGATTGAAGTACCCCCACAGAATCCACCATAGCCTAGGGCAACAATCGAACCAATTAACCCAGGGCAGAAAAACAGCGGAGGCGGGGGGGGGGGGGGGGGGGGGGGGGGGGGGTGCACGGCGCTGGGTAATATGGACCGTGCACCTACTTGATCCCTTACCTCAGACGCAGCGAGGTTGGGTTCAGAGGAGCGGATGCCCCTTGCGCTCTGTGTCGGGGGGGGGGGGTGCGGTCTTCAACATGGAGGTCAGGTCCCGATACATGCAAAGGCCTCCCTGCAAGACTCGCAGAGGGCATGCTAACATTAGCCTCCGCGGAGGGTTGGAGTCAGAGGAAAGGAACGTCTGAGTTTGTTTTTCCCTCTTTTGTTACTGAGCAGAATTATTAGTCTAACTTACTTGAGCGCGTCAACTTTGTTTCATATGTTCCACGAAGAGAGAGAGGGGGAAAAAAAAAAAAAAAAGTGCCACAGCTATCAATCTTCTGCCGACTTCCATGACAATCTGCGGTGATTCATCTCCCTCCCCTGATCATCGTCTCTGTATCCATCAGAAGCCGCGTGCACTTTCTGCCAACGTGTAAACCCGTAATCTTGTCCTTGCTAATTCATAAAGCGTGACCATTTAAAAGCCTCTTTCAGCGTAAACATATACCATAATTGTTACAAAAACAATCTCTTCAGACCTTGAGGATATCTCTAAAGCTTTTTACTCACTGCGAGGGTGCTGGTATTTATTTTCTTGCACACACACACACACACACACACACACACACACACACACACACTCCCTTGCTCAGTTACAGTACAGAACAACCGGCGTCCTGGCAGCGGGAACGGCTCACATTTGCAGGGCATCTCTCGTTTCCACTGTAGCCCGTCCAACGCAAATACAAAGAACAACTGTCACATTCAAACTGGAGCTGAAAATGACTGGCTGGGTTTTCCGATTCATCTTGTCTGGTCCGGTCCGTCTTTTTTATTCGCTGCCATGGAAAAGTTGGAACTGTATGAGAACCACGGCGCTAGAGGGAGAAGATCAAGTGTGTAAGGATTTAACAGATGGAATTGGGACTAAATGAAGCGCTAATGCATGGATGTTATGAATCCACTGTTCAAGCTGTAGGTCGTCGAAACATTTCTCGACGAGGTTTTTAGTTTATAGTTTCTATCCGAGGGAAAGATGTTGATTTAACACCCGCCGCAGAATACGTCTGTAATCAATATGTAGATCCATGTGTCAAATAATATCTGTGATTACATTTTTCTGTTCATAATTGGCAGGAGGTGTTATAGGAAAAACACGGAGAAAATATGAATGCAGTTCTGTTATAGATATACCAGGGAAACACGTAGCTGTTGAGCACTAAAAACCAAGTTGTTAATATACTAAATTCACATCGAACTATTGAACCCTGGTTTGCTGTAACAGAATCTAAGCCGGAGTCGTGTCACTGTTCGTTTTCTAACCTGTTTGATTTAACACAGAGAGGAATTAAAGAGACCACAGAGTTTTAGTTTGGCTTTAGTTTGGTCCACTGTACCATCAATCAGGCGTCTTTACTTGGAAACAGCATTTTCACACTTTTATTGCTGTTTTTAAATTGATTTGAGTAGCAGATATTTTGTATAATATCTTATTTTCACAGTTTTTAATGTGCTACCGCTGGTATTAGTATAGGCACAAATTATACTGCATGTGTTACAATGAAGTAAACTGTAGTTATACATCCATTTTCACACATCCATGTCGGGGTACCCTCTTCCTGAGCACAGCCGGGCGAGGTACCTCCTTATTGGGATGCTGGTGCTGCTGGTTACCGTGGCGGCTTTGAGGAATATTGTCATTTTGTTCTACTGATGCTCTCGGTGCTGCGTTTTAAACTGTCGAGTCAGATTTCATTTACCAGCTCTTTCATCTGTTTTAACTCAGCGAGGCGAGGTATCGCACGCCGCGTGTGTGTGTGCAGAAGTGTGTGTGTGTTTGTACGTACTGGCAGTGAGAGCGTATGTGTGTGTGTGAATTCGCCCTGTCTGTATTTGTGTGGGCCTGTCTATGCGCTGTGTTGTTTTTTTTTTGGCGTTTTTTGTATGTGTTTGTGCACCCCCGTTGTACGTGTATCCAAATGTGTGTGCATGGCTCCCAACCCAGAGCTATTATGTGGAGACAGCAGGTATAATATCTGCAAACCTTTGCCGCTGTGCTGGATAAGTAATGGCCTCAAGACGTCACCTTTATCTGCAGCCACACTCCTGCAGCTGGGGCTGTGTATTCCCCACCTCACACTCCCTCCATGATACATGTGTGTGTGTGTGTGTGTGTGTGTGGTTCATCCCACACCACCTCCCCCCTTATGTATTTGCCACACACAAAAGTGGTCATGAGGAAGGTAGATAGGGCCAAGACTGACACATTCATTTCCTTAACGGCCGTGGATGCGGTGGCGGCGCCGTCGCCTTTTAAGCAGCTTTAGTCATATATCCCCTACAGATGTCGACACCGGGTGAGCACAGAGCTAGGTGCCACTGGGGGCATCCCATCATGCACCGCAAAAGCAGAGAGGGAGGCTATGGAGGGGACAGATAGGGAGGGATGAGGGTGGAGGGGAGGGGAAGGGAGAGGGGCGAAATGTAGACAGAGACAGAGAAGGCAGAAGCAGAGGGATGAGGGAGGAAGAGAGACAGAATGGCGTGCGAGATAGATAGGGGGAGAAAATTGAAACGAGAGAGACTGAGAGAGAGAGAGGGAGAGTAGCAGAGAGAGAGAGAGAGGTGAAACAAAGAAAGAGTTGGAGGGGGAGTGAGTGAGCTTTGTGGGCCTAGGCTCCATGGGAGGTTCAGCCCAATCATTTATAAAAGGTAAATGCTGTCAGGACGCAGGGCGTTTAAAGGCGCGGCGCTGCAGGTGTGATTTATGCTCTCAGTACGGGGCTATAAATCACCCTGCCTTTGTTTCCACAGGCTGCTGCTGCTGCTGCTGCTGCTGCTGCCGCGTCAAGACATAGCCACATCCCCGCCTCATCTATAGCACGCATGCACACACACACACACACACACACACACACACGTACACACACACGTACAGAATGGACTGCAGTAAAGTGCGTAACAGCATGACGAGAGCGACGGATTTGGGTGGATGGATGGAGAGTAAAGAGAAAAGTCGGAGTCTATCAACGAGATGTGTTGAGTCAACGAGGTGTGAGGTATCACTCTGACGCTGCATTCATATTTATCAAGCAGTATTGATAAGTGTGACCTCCCGCCAGCAACTGGACTCCAATCAGTGACATCATTAAAAGACATTTCCCTGAGGACAATGAATTACAGCTTCCACGCCCAAAAATCAACATTTACATTGAAGGCATCTTTACCTGTCTAATGCAGAGAAATTGAATAATACTTAATAGTACTAAATAAGGTTACTCAACTGTAGTAGTCATAACTGTTTTGACACAGAAAATATGCCAGTATCCCCCATGAAAAGCATTCTGGGTAATGTCACAAAGTCAGTCTTGCACTCTTTGTCTCTCTCGATGCCGTCAAAGATTAGATTCTTGGTTCTTGTTCACGCCAACATATTCAGACTGAACTTTCCCCGGACAGTAGGAGAACAGTAGGATTTTCTACAGGCCCCAACTGAATTTCAACAAAACATATTTTGACCATTCCTGTCGAGGAATCTGTTTCTTTTCACCATAACAATACAATCACAGTTATACAATCATTTAACACAGCGTTCCTCTATAGTTCCTCTATAGAGTCTCGCTGCAGTCACAGGGTGGAGCGTGTGAGATGTTGAGTGTGGAGGACATAGGCAGTATTGATACGACGGGGGCGAGTGGGAGGGAATGGCGCCTCGGCGGGGTCACAAGTCTCTTGTCGTGCTTACGACAGTCACATTGTGAGCATTCTCTAACTACCATGGATAAAGGCCTTTCTTCTCCGCAAAACACCCCCCCCCTCTTTTGATGGTGTATGAAATGCGATCGGTTTCCCCTCAACTCTGATGTTCACAGAGTTGACAGTGAGAAACACCATCGTTGGGGGGTGTGAGGGAAGCATCTAGCCAGGATGTGACAAACAGGGAGTCTGCTACCCGTTATACTGAGGCTGAGTGAAACCAGTACCCATCGCTCTGAACACTGTCAACAGGACCGCTAACGGAAATGCATCAATTGCAATGTGTATCTATGGATAAACTGTACACACACACACACACACACACACAATATCCTGCCTCAGAGGCGTCCTAATCACGTCCGGGCTCCCAGGGTCACTGAGGTCGCACACACACACAGACACACACACACACACACACACACACACACACACACACACACACACACACACACACACACACACACACACACACACACACACACTGGTGACCTGGAAGCACATAGCCTGAGGGCAGGCTGAGGGAGGACAATGGCCTGCTGTGGTAAACAGTTAATATTTTAGTGAGACATTAGCACAAGCTCTTTGTTTCTACAATGATGTTTTATTATTTCATTCATTTGATGTTTTATATTGTCAATAGATATTTTTTCCAAGAATATCACATAGACTGGACATGGAGAGTGTATTTGTCTGAGGTGTATATCAAGGTCATTGCTCTTGATGTTGTGGGTTTGAGTCTGGTTCATGACCTACAGAACAACACATCATCTGGTCTCTCTTTCACCTTTCATGACAGTATAATGTCCAATACAGCAGAAATACTGCCCCCGAAATGAAGTCAAACCTCCCTCCTACCCTGGCAAGAAAAACAAAAAGTCCTCACACATAATCGATCCCTTCACCCAAACCACATTTACTGCCTCTACATTCGGCCGCGCGTGACTCTCAACCCAAACCCAATTGTATTCCAGAAAAAGTGGCCGACAATACTCTCTACTCAATACATAATACAAGCGTATAAATCACCTCGGAGAAGGGATCCCTCTCTGGCTGGCGCGGAGAGGGGGGGGGGAGGAAAATGGAGCTGTAACACGCGGGGAACACGTACAAGCTGACCTGAATGGATGCTGGTATTCTGATTTCCCCCAGGAGCTCCTCTCTGGCCTGTGCCGGTGTTTTAGATTCCAGAGGGAGGCCATTAATGCTCAGCCTGTCGACCTGATCCATATGTATGGCTGGCTGTTCTGTTCTGCTCAGCCCCTGCTTGCATGCCGGCCTGCCTGCCTGCCTGCCTGCCTGCCTGCCTGTCTGAAGGCCTGCCGCAGACCAAATTGGTTCCTCGTTCGCGGAGATAGAAATAGAATGGCAGACACGGCCGAACACAAAGGACAAGCAGGATGGTTTTACAAGGTGATTATTCAGACCATGCATCTGGAGAGCTAATAGGCTCTATTTGCAGACAGAGGAATGGCAAGAGGGTTTCTGTCCCCCCTCACTCTGAGACCGCTTGGTGTGGGTTATCAGCACAGTGACTGATTACCATGCTACCCGGGCCTGTTACTCCTTCCTGACCACAGGCGCAACTAAAAGCAGTGAATGGAAACGCTTTTTACTGTTTGTTTTAGTAGCAAATATCTTGTAGTTTATTGCTTATTGTTAGTTTGTTTGTGTCTCACCCTCCCTCCTTCATTCTCCCTCATCCCCTCTACTGCCTCGACATCCAATATAACAGAATCTGATTTGTAACTCGTGATGGGATTGGCCTGACATCCTTTTAATGGTCACGCACGCTTGTGCTCCACAGTCACTAATTGGCCGGCTGTACTGAGCACGGTTGAACTGTCTAGACAGTCTAATTAACGAATCATCCCAGAAAGGCTTTGGGTTACTGTTATCCCTCTTGGAGAGAGAAGAGAGAAGACAGCAGAAAAGACTAAAAAGATACGAGCATAGCTTCACGACATGATGTCCGCACATCTTGCAGCAGAAACGTCGCCTCCTAACATTCGTTCCTTCATAACAGATCGTTCGGTTTCAGTGTTGTCCTCCGAATTCAACTCTGCATGCATCTCATTCATTCTGTGCAGATGAATTTTTGGGGTTAAATGACCGAAGTATGTTTGACTTATTGGTAGCAAAGCCAGCGGGGGGTCTCTTTGTCTTTCTAATAACGGGAGACATTCCGGCCCGTGCTATTATTAAATATTAATAAAGCCAGACCATAAAACAGAGTGACTGTGAACTGTTGCTGTCCGGAGATAGCGGGCTGCCATCCCATAGCTACCATCCCCTCGTCGTCTCCATTTAGCACCCAGCATGAATCTAAGTCATTTTCTGGAACAAATTCTGAGCCCAGCTCTTGTCACAATACATCCTGTCACATTAGGGTGCACGACAGGGATGGGGGGCTAGGCAGGAGGGAGGTGGGGTCAGCAGATAGCCTTTTGAAACCAAGCAGAAAATTTAATTATGACCCTTTGCTATGGGTGGTAGTCGATCATTTATGGAACAAACGTCGTGTATTCTGTTCTTTTCTCTGCCACCGCGTGATGGAGAGACGACACAGACCTGCAGTGTTTCCTGATTAGCTTGATTTACTGCAAACGTTGATCTAAAATGTATTGAAGCAGCTTGCAGAAGATTTCTAGATGCAGGACTTACCAAGAAAAATATTAAAAACATTTTCATCATCATCATGAAGTGGTTTGAACAATTAAAAATGACAAAATAAAAACAAAACACTATGCCATATTTGACTCATGTGCTTTCATGCTAGCTACAGTGCGCCAAATCAAATGGCTGCTTGTGTGTGAAGGATGCAGTGGAGGTGTCGAGGTTCGGAGCAAAATCAATACAGTAAAACATGGATGAGGTGGGGAGCAGGACAGGAAGGTATTCACTTGAAAAGATTCACATTATTGACTGTGTTCAAATATTGTTCGCTGGCTTACCTTTTACCTTTGCTGCTGTGTGGGTGAGAGAGAGAGAGAGAGAGAGAGAGAGAGAGAGAGAGCTGTTGGCAGGCTTTTTCCTGATTAATTTTTGAAAGAACTATATATCGTGGCGTAGTGCAGTCCAAGGCCCACATGAGAAATGGAGGGGGCCAGAAAGAGGAGCCCTGAAAGCGTCCTCTATTTAGATAATGGCCGTTGGAAAATAATTTGGTAAAATCATTGTTACTAATCTTAAGCGTTTCCCACACTCCACTTGATAATTCAAGGTCTTAAATTATTGAGACATACAGTAATTGAAATGCAGCTTCAATGCAGCACTTCTGCACAACCTTCAAACCTTCAACATTCAACATTCAAGCTTTGAATGTCGAAACTCAATTTAATTAACAGATGTATTATTATGTACAGCAGGCTAATAACCGTCTTTCATTTGATCTAGTTTGGTTTTTCCTCCTGATGATCTTGAAGCATTTAAAAAAAAAAAAAAAAGGCTTCAGTTCGCTCGTTCTCATTTCTTGGCAAACGACACAGTAGCGGCTCCATCCGCTCTCCTCTTCTCCACTCCTCTTCTTCACAGATAGGCATGATAGAAGAGCGATGATGTCTCGTCGGGAAAGGTGTTGAATTTTCTTGCCTCGTGGTCTCCGGTGAATTACCCTGTCAGACTTTCATTAATGGCAGCTGTAAGCCCAGAACATGCGAAGACTCCTGGCATATTTCTCCGAGACACACCTATCCATCTTCCTCTCTCCTCATCCCTCTCTCTCTCTCTCTCTCTCTCTCTCTCCGCCCTGCAACTCTGATAATACTTTAGTACTTAGGGAAACGCCTCCCTCGTGCATGATGTACTTACAAAGCTGCAGCAACACGATGTAAGTATATATGTGCAACTGTTCGAGCGCCGTTACACCTTTGCAAGTACATGAAACACAGTGGCATGATGATGTACTTACAATACTTTTCCACAGTTTAATACACAGTTCAATGCGCTGGAATACAGCCAAGGTAAAGTAATGTGTTACCAAGACTGTCCCTATAGCGAGGGCTCTTAGAGCTATGATGCCTACACACAGGGAGCTATCATCCCTGGTTAAAAACAAAGGGATTTATCAGGGATGTCTGTGCCTCGGCTGGGGCTAGGGGGACCAAATTACAGCCCCAGTGTCTGGTTGGAGGCGGAGGAGGAAATAGATGGGTCTAGATATAATGGAGATGGCCCCTGGGTGGTACTCCTGTGAGGGAGAAAGAGGAGATTAGAGTGGAGGTGTGAGCTTGCAGTAAGATTACATTTTCCCTCTTTTTAATGGATAAGTGTTTCTCTTTTTTTTCTCCCTCCTCTCTCACTCCCACTATTCTGCTTCTGTTTCACAGTGTTCCTTCTCTCTCTGCCCTCCATCGCCGCGCACGCACACGCACACGCACACGCACACACACACACACGAGCAAGCACGCAAGCACATACACCCATGCGCACACACATTCTCTCCTCTCTCCCTCTGTCACCCTCTCCCTCCGTCCTCCCTCACTTGATCCTTACACCTACGTGCTACAGATGGTTTCATTTTATAAGAGATAAAACCACATTTGGTGGAACTGATTAAACAGAGGGAACAACATCCCCATCTGCCATTTATTCCAATCTGAAATTGCTTGGGCAGATGCTGACATCTTTGGAGATGATTGATTCGCCCTGTCTGGCCGGAGAAGAGGAGAGAGGAGAGAGGAGAGAGGGGAGAGCTGGATACTCCCCAGGGCTGGAGCTTCCCCGCTGCCCTGCCACGGCTCCGCGGCAGAGTCACTTCACCGACGACCGAGCCCCCCCACCCCCCCAAACCCCCCCAAACCCCCCCCGGTTCCCCCACCTCCCTGTCTCCAGCAAGCTGCTGCAATCAGCACAGCCCCTGATTGGACTTGGGCAGGTGAGCGCAGGACACTTTAATCATAGGGCCAGTACATGCCAGATAATTCCCTCTGTGTGTGTGTGTGTGTGTGTGTGTGTGTGTGTAATGTATGTGCGCTCGTGTTTTTACGGCAACATCCAAAAATGTGTCCTAATGTGCTGGCGAAGATCTTTGGCCTTGCTTGATCAGTAATTGTTGACGGTAATTATCATCAAGCTGGAACGTAAAAGCGCCTTTTGTAACCTTTGATCAAAATAATCAAGGCTGTTTTCTCGTCATTGTGTTGGTGAACTCGCCGGGTGGTGCGGCACCGGTCTCCATACCGCCGGTTCCTATACCGAGCGCCATAGTAGCGGTATAGTAAGAATACCGATGGGCGGCTGGTGGTTATATATTCAACCCAACCTCCATCTAATCAACATTTATAGTGTCCTGCCTGTGGAATTACGCTGCCCTCCACTAAATCGACTCCGCATCATCACTTGTAAACACTCAAGCATTTTAAGATGGAAAACTCTTCCTGCAAAGTGCCATCAAAGCCAGCGGTGTGTGTGTGTGTGTGTGTGTGTGTGTGTGTGTGTGTGTGTGTGTGTGTAGTCTCATAAAAACTGCTGAGCTGGGCTCTTCAATGCAATCAGGCGCCGGTCTCAGCTCATATACTTGTTTGATGATAACCGAAGATGGAGAGAGAGCGATGGAGTCTCTCCCTCCCAGGGACCGCAGTGATAATTTAGCCCAGGGAGTGGGTGTGAATCATGGTGCAGGGGTGGGGGCGGGGGGGGCGGGGGGTAGCTGGAGGTGGCGAATGAATCATTAGGGTGGGGGCAGGGGGATGGAGAGATGGAAAAGAGGGTAGAGTCCCCGGGGACTTAGATCCATCAGACAGCACTGCTGTGGCCTCGGCTGCAGCATCGACCCGCAGGTCTACGGCGCCAAACCCGTCCATCTTCCTTTCTCATCTCTCTCCGTTTTTTCGCGGTCTGTCTGTCTCGCTACATCTCCCGACATTCTGATTCATAGTAGTCTCTCTCTCTCTCTCTCTCTCTGTGTGTCTTCCTCGCTCTCCCTCCATCATCGGGCATGTCGTTTCACATCAGAGGCCCCATCTCTCCCTTTCTCCCTGGCTCTTCTAAACCAAAAGCAGGACTCGAGGACCCCAGAAAACGGCAAATGAATTTCAAATCTGAATGCGTGCTCTGACCCCTCTCTCTCTCTCTCTCTCTCTCTCTCTCTCTCTCTCCGCCCCCCCAGGCAGCTCATTCCACCTCTCTCCTCCTCCTCTGTCCTCCTCTCCTCCGTCCCCCCTTTCGTTCCCACGGCAAACCCTTGATAGGATTCAGAAGCGATTGCTCACCCCTGGAAGAAAAAAAAGACAGAAAAAACACACAGAGGGTAGAAAGTGAATTGTTTCCGTTAGCTGGCTGCCATTTTGCATGACTGTGTTGACATGACTAACCGTTGCGCTCTCTAAAACATAGTCCCAGGCTGCCCTACTTCTCCCAGTGCAATAATCCATTACCAGCAACATCCACGCCTTTTTCAAGAGTTTCGGCTCCCCAAGGCTTTGACTTTGGACAGGCAGAGGTTAGAGGAAAACAACCTGAAAACAGCCTTATCTCCCGACACACGGATGTTTGTTAAGGCTCCCCATTAAGTCTCCCCCCTTGCATTTGCATATTAATTGCATTCTGGGTGTACTTCTCCTCCTTTAAGGCTGCTGTTTATAGGTGCTTTATTTCTTTGAGGGCAGACGCAGACGTCCGCAGGGAGCTCACCTGCGACGGAGGACAAGAATTGAATTCTGCGGGGTGGGTGGGGGGGGGAAATTGCTTTAACTTGTGTGTAATCGAATTAGCAGCCGCACACACCTTGACTCGAGGACCTGCGGGGCACGCCTGTACCTGGATGGTGTACGTACAAACCACACACACACACACACACACCAAAATACCCAACAAACACAGATAAAAAAGCCTCCTAAGTCCGACCCGAAGAAACGAACACTGTAGCACAATTCGATTTGACATTCAGATGGATATTATTTTCAAGCTCTCCCCGAATTGTCCTTCATCTCACGACGACGCGTCCCGTCCCTCTCAAATTCTCCCGCTCAGATATCGGAGTGAAGCTTGGCAGCTTTCCTCGAGCAAATGTTTGAAAAGCTCTGAAAGTTTTAATGACTGGATTGAGTAGGGGATCGAGAAACAGCTGGAGATTCTGTAATGTAGTGGCTATTCTTATCCGGGAGAGGTAAGACTCAAGCTGTCTCATCCCGAAACGCCGGCGTCGCCGTTTTATCCATACTTAGGTATAACAGGTGAATGAGCATCCTCTCCTCCTTATCTCCAAAACAATGGGACCATATGGTCGGGATACGACGTACTCGATGGCGCTCTGTACGTGCGGTATCGCAGCGCGCAGGTCTGTTTGTTATTTTCCTGATGGTGCTTTTATTTTGACAAGCTTCCTCCGGAGTGAGGCATCACATTTAATTGATAGTAGGCGGTGATGGCGTTTTAAATGGCGCACACATTATTTTGATAATTATCCGTTGCCAGTAACAATATTTGTGATGATCTGTATCTTGAACATGGCTATTATATTCCTGAGATAAAGGGAAATTCCTCCACAGGAGACTTGGCTTCATGGTAATGGTCCTTCATTCAACTGAAAATCTAATGATCTGCTCTCAGCCCGTCGGAGTAACTCAGTTCCGGCGCATTGATTTCCTTTGTGCCGCGGATTGATCTGTGGTCTGTTAGAGCTCAATATGTCACCGCCTCCCTACAGGAGGGCCACAATGCAAAACAATAACCTTAAAAAGAATAGAGTAGAATAGAATATAGTAGACACAGAGTAGATGAAACGGCACGGTAATACAGCGGATGACAGATGAAATAATCACTCATATCGTACCGACATAAAAACAATAAAAACAAGCTTGTAGATGACGCCAGATGACACACACTGGGGTCCCTCTGCCTCCAGCGTGGCCCGTCAGTAAGCTGCGATGCCATTGGCCGTCATGTCTCTGCCCCCTCTCTGTCCCAGTGTGGATAATAAGTGAGCAGTAGCCTGGGAGAACGCTGCCACTCATTATGGCTCCCGATGCAGGGGACCACTCCCCATGCAGCAGCCCCCCCCCCCCCCTGCCCCCTGGACTACAACCCCCCTGAGGGAGATGCGCACGTGCACGCACACACACACACACACACACACACACACACACACACACACACACACACACTCACACACATACCCCCTCTAGTCTTTCCATTAGGCCATGCACTATACCATGCTTCTTTTCACATGGCTGTCTGACTCCTCTGTCTCGTCAGTGCTAATGTAGACTGGGTACTCTCAGTCAGACCCCCACCAGTGTGTCTGTGAGAGAGAGAGAGACAGAGAGAGAGAGAGAGAGAGAGAGAGAGAGAGAGAGAGAGAGAGACAGAGAGAGAGAGAGAGAGAGAGAGAGAAGGAGAGAGAGAGAGAGATCAGTGTCTCAACATTGTAGCATTTAGCGATAGAGACAGACACGCAAACAAAAAGACTTACCCAGACCTTGCAGTGAATGTGGTGTGTAAGAGCCTGCAAGATCAAGCACGCATCACGTATGTGTGTGTGTGTGTGTGTGCGCGCGCGAGCGTGCACGTGGCGATTCTGCGTTGAGTGTGTTTCTATGCGATATGTGTGTAGACTGTGTTCTAAGGGCTTCAGTAGGCACGTGATGGGACACACAGGGCTGCTCTCCCGCAGATGCAATTAGGCTAAATGGGATTATGCCTATCACATTTCAGACAGGCCGGGCCCCACAGCCACCTGGGGGAGAGGGTGATTGGTGGAGGAGGAGGAGGAGGAGGGGTGATGAAGAGGGATGGAGGGAGAAAGGGGAAAGGGGGAAGATGCAGACAGGGGGAATGTGGTCCCTCAGAGGCAACATCCAGCATCGTTGTAATGCAGAACACAGTGATGCTGCGGCCGAGGAGAAACATGACTTCATGATTTCATGCTTTTAATGATGAGAAATAGAAAAAGAGTTGATCAGATTACTCAACACCAACCTGCACATTTAGGACCCTGCATGTAGCGGCATTGCATGTTGTTTCAGGATGTGATGAACTGTAGTTATTTGAACCTCCCCCCTACACCCTGCACCCCCACCCCCACCCCTTCCCTCTGGCTAAATGTCAACATCAACAAAGAAATGGAGGGAGGGTAGGTTGACATTTTCACACTGGGTGATTCTGCCCATAGATTCTCTCCCACTCCATTGAAGTGTGTGGTCACAGGCTGAAGGAGGGGTGATGGGTGAAGAGGAGAGACAGCCGCATCGTCATCAGCAGCTGATTGTTTAGTAAGTAATGGTGTTGTGGAGTGGCTGGGATGGAGCGAAGGTGCAGCCTGCTGAGAAATCACCCACAGAACAAAGGATTTCTTCCTGCATGCAGTTAGGAGAAATATTGTCTCAACCTTCACGTCTTATTATTATACATTTTGACTTTACATCAGGTTTGAGGTGGGAAACTATACATATATACGTCAGGAACTTGGACAGACCTAACAGTTGGGTAATTCCTGACATTTGTATGATGAGCAGTTTCCCGCTCCGAGTGTGACGTAAGTTCAAGATGGCCGCCATGGGACCTGGAGTCGGTATCACTGTATCACCACAGCACACACACACTAGGGGTGGGCGATTATCGTGTTTATAATCGTAATCGCGATTTAATTATGTAATCGTGGCAAATTTTCAAAATCGTTCATTTCGATTGTTATTGAGGCTACAAGAACGAGGAACGTCTAGAAGCGCCAGTTAGCAAAGCAACCAGTGTGAGTGTGTGTGTGTGTGTGTGTGTGCGTGTGCATCAGACGTAACATCACTTTCCCGTGAATGAACGGGCCAAATACTTTCCCCAATGCTGCGTTCATGAACTGTCCCCTTAAAAAAATACTACGTGGTATTCAGTCACATCCCTCCGCCCCGTCCAGTAACGCCGTGTTCAGACAGGTTTGGACCGTTCGTTTTTTTTGCGAGCCGCGAGCTCCTCGGCGGGAGAGCGGAGCGGGACCCCGGGCTGCCCAGGTCCTCACGGTCTCCCACGCTCATTCTCACATTAATCAAAAGGGATGTGGTGTTTCCCAGCTCACCTCTCAGTCCCCTGGTGCCAGCTGTGTTTGGGACGGGCCCTGTTGGCCTGCCTGCCCCTCATCACACACTGTCATTGTTCCCTCGTCCTGGTAAACACCAGGCCTGCTACAGCTGTTCAAATGGTCACACACACACACACACACACACACACACACACCATGTTCCTGTCGGGATGTGCAGTTTCACCCTGCCGTTGCATTCTGGTATATATAAAGTCCAGGAGAAATACAGATGCTGAGCGATAGGGCCATGCGCTATAGTGCCCATGGTCAGAGAGGTGATGGGTGATGTACAACCCTTACTGGGAGACTTCTTATGTTTCTCACTATTATTCACTCTCAGGTACTTCCAGCTAAAGCGTCATAATTCATCACACGCGACGTCCCTCTGGGATGTGAGAATTTAAAAGAAGCCCCTGCGGTTGTGAAGACCGGGCGCGTAGATTTGTCACTGCGAGCAAATAACCGTCTGGGTGTGACTGGACATCTCTTAATGATGAGAAATTAAACGGTCACGGCGGACCGCGGCGAGAGACTACAATATGCCGGTGAACACAAGGGGGACGGAGAACTGAGAGGGGGGTAAACTGGAGAGCTGTGATAGGATACGGCCCATTAATTATTGAATTCGCTGACGTTATGACAAATGGCGTTGTCCTAGCCCTCACCGGCGCCCGTGACTTTTACAAGGCCGGCTGGACAGAGGCTCAGCACTTCTTCTCGTTCAACCACATATGCAGGATTTCAAATCTGCAGAGCCTTTTTTTTTTTTTTTTTTCCTCGAGACGCAGATATTTTCTCATATTTCCTCAGCCCACCTGCAATGTGGCCGAAGGTAGATTAAGCAGCGTGGAGAAAAGTAACTCTAAGCCGGGGTCATTTTACACTCTCGCTAAAAAAAAAAATCCTCCTCGAGAACCTCGGCGCAGGTCTGCCGTCCTGCTGGAAAAGGGGGGAGAGGGAGTCGAGCGATTGAGCGAGTGTGTGTTTACGGGGGAGATGGAGTGAGCCGGTGTGGGAGTCGGTTACACCTCCATGTTGTGTGTTCGGCTATGTGTGGCCAGCAGAGAAAGAAAGGCAACAGTGTGCTGTGTTTGCACTGTGTGGGACGGCCTCCTGCTCCTGACGTGCATGTGGTCAAGCTGTGCCCCAAGGAGGCATCCAGTATGCATTGTGGGTAAAAAAAACAAAAAAAACCTGGGGGCTCATGGAGTGTTTAGAAACCTTTCACATTCACGGTTGAGCTGCTTGTACATAACCTGGGTACTTCAGCAAAGGGCGTGTACAGTATGCATCAGTAGATAAATCAATACGTCTATATATATGTGTGTGTGTGTGTGTGTGTGTGTGTGTGTGTGTGTGTTTTAGTCGTTCTCTGCCCTTGTCTCTGCCTGCCTCCGGTCTATTGTTAGCACCAGTCATGGATGCATCATTTCATTGTTCGGCTGTTTGCATCTGACTGCATCTAACCTTCAAACACCTGCAACACACACACAGCGAGAAAAGTCAGAGAGGAAAAAAAAACAAGTGTAAAACAAAAGTAAAACAGAGAGAGAGAACAAGAGGGAGAGAAAGAGAGCAAGCCCTTTGAGTAAACAGTACAGGATGTGCAGCGCGTCGAATACAAACACTTCTTATTTGGTTAGTCTAAAATAATACCCATTAGAGCTATTAACCTTTAATAGCAACAATATATCAGCCGAAGAAGAAAGTACGCACCGCTGTTTATCTGTGCATCTTGCAAAAACAATGAGTCTCTGGTGACTCAAGCGAGGCTAAAGTGTTACTTATTTAAATTACTGAATGACTGGATACCACACACTGAATAATGACTCCCTTTATAAGACACCCCAAAAATTGACCGAAGCGGCGCTCGAATATTTAATAGCACCGTTTATGAGTCAGATGTACGCTGGTAAGTCACAGAGGGTATTCTCCGTGTATTTGTCTCCCGCGGTGTTTGCCTGTCTCGGAATAGAGCGACTGCGAGGGAGCCGGGGTCTGCAGCGGGGCCTCGTTCACGGCGCTATAGCTATCCTGTCGTTAATGGCTATCCCTGTAGATACAGCCTGCTGCCAGCTGCTGCTCTGGCCCTCTGGAAAAGAGGCTAGCAATTAGACCTTGCACTTAAAACAAGGTGAGTCAGGACCTTTTAATGGTGCACTATTTCTGCGCTCCCACACATGTGGCCACTTAGATTTTTTAGCTGCGCCAGAGAACTCCTCGGCACTGAGGCGTGGAGGTTACAATGTCCAAATAAGTTAGGTGGTGGGTGGTATGGTAATATTGCAGGATTGTTCTACAGGAAATGACCTTTTTTTTTGCGAAAATGAACGTGGTGTGCACTTTTATCCCCCCCACTGCAAGCCATTTGCAAAAAATGTGATTTCAAGTAGATTTCTGTGTAGCGTGCTGTATTTGCTTGTACCGTAAAATCTATTGAAATATAAATGAACAATATTTTCTTCCAGCGTCTTTAAACCTGCCAGTAATGTAATATGTCACCATCTGCTCCATCAGGTTATATAACGTCCAATCCTTATTCTAAATCAAAAAGTAGCATGTCAAACCGCCTATACTGCTGTTATCAAGCGCCCAGGAATTGTTGGACACGATTTTAATGCATCAAGTATCTTTTCTGACCCCAGACTAAAATCGAGCCCCACAAGGGAAATTCAATAGCTAACATTATGTACCGGTGTAGCATAGCTCTGTACTGGCTGTTCCCTCTGTGGTGCTTTATGGCGGGGAGGGGGGGTGGGGGGTTATCGTTCTGATTCTCTCTCTCAGCTCAGACCTTGGGCGAGATGATGGGGGGTCGCTGCCTGTGTTTAGACTACTGCACCTTTTTTTTTTTTTTTTTTCCACTGGACCTTACTCTGCTAACCTTGAGTGTTTAGAGGCTGCATGATAGCAAGCCTAACCTAACACATAGACTCACATGCTGTTTCTCTCTCTCTCTCTCTCTCTCTCTCTCTCACACACACACACGCACACACACACACACACACAGCATGCAGTGGCCACATGAACATGAGCATGGAAAGAAATGATTTACAGTCGCACAAATAGAACAGCGTAGGCTGAAATAAGAGGGCTAATATCCCTGCTATTTTCTGCTGTGTTTCAAATAAAAGATTGAACTGTGCAAGCTCACATCCTACAGCATCGCCTATATCCTTTAAAATTGCGCCTTTCTTGCGTTTAGGTGGCCCTTTTATCGCAGAATGTGAAAATTAAATATTTTCCGCCTGAATATCTTTAAATACTAAGGCTTTCCAGCTCTGGGGCTTTTTCAAGGAGTGGCATTGACGGAGAAAAAGAAGGCCGATGTTGTCTTTTTAGTTTAAATCTCCATGTCTGCCAGTTCCTTCCTCAAGCCGTGAAACTTTATTTCTCTGACCAACCCGGGGAGATTCACAGTCATCCATACACTGCGACAGACGTAAAGGCCATTGGATTTAGACTGTCCGGAGCGGTCGGACTGCCAGCTGAGGAGGGGCTATATACTCATGATAAATGACAGCCTTCAGCCCGGCCAATCTAAATAGATTATCTTGGCTGCATCCTCCCCCGACCAGGTGCCCACGTGTAAAAAGAACCGACTATGTAAAAGCAATACAGTCACCTGCTTTATGCTGCCTATTCAGGGCAACATGAATAGGCACAGGAAAGGGACAACGAAAGCTGAGTTCCATTTTATTTTAGGCAGAGAGACTGCATGCTCTCATTCATTCAGTCTCCATCGGTTCAAGCTCTTGATAACACCATTTTACAATCTTATTAAAAGCGCAATCGACCTATTGTTAAATAGTGAGCGGCATAATAATCTGTCAATGTCGTCATGATTTGATGCCTCATATGAACCGACGATAATATGGGGCTGGCCTACTTTGTCTCGACATTGCTTTGTTTGTTTTAAACAGCGGCTGAAGACCTTCCTCTCCAGCCAGGCCTTTGGACCCAGCTGCTGAATTATGGCTCTCTGTTTTTTTGCCTTTTTGTCCTTTATTTGTCTTATTGTATTCCTACTTGTTAGCCTAGTTGTTGTTTTGGGGTTTTTTCACCTTATCTAGTTCTTCTCTCTTCTATTGTTAAGTGCCTTGGGTACCTTGAAAGGCGCTCTAAAAATGAAAGTAATTATTATTATTATTATTATTATTATTGTTAATATTATCGAACTCTAAAAAATCTCCATCATAGGTGGTGGTTAGTTCAGTTGGCTAAGGTGCACAACATCCTGGGTTTGAATCTGGCCTGACATCATTGTTCACATGTCATCCCCCAATCTTTCTCCTCTTTGAACCCTCTAATAAAGGCAAACCCCCCCCCCCCCCCCCCCCCCACCCCAATCTCCATCATGCAGTCCATGCATGTGTGTGTATCGGCAAAAGAGCTCTCTGCCTTTTGTTCTCCAAAAGATAAAGAGCATTCGCTGCTCAGAAACAAACACATAAATATGCATTGATCTGTTCTGGTTGGGCGAATCTGAAGAACTGTCAAGCGTCAAATGTAAAGGTCATGCTTTACTCGCTGTAAGGGAGAAATCCTGGAGACCACGGTTAGGGCACCATTTGAATAAACTATGCAAGGATTTACAAGAAGTAACCTTCAGGGGGTAAAATAGGCCCCTCCCCTCCGCCAGGGAATCGCTGCAATTATGAACGTTTCCTACCACTAACGTCACCGTGGATCAGACCCCAGATGTCATGCACATCATGATAAATAGTCAGCTGGCGAACATCAATATGGTTTTCATTAGGAGTGGATTTTGTGCTTTCCTTCACTAGAAAGATTGATGGGTCAAGGTATCTTGAGATGACATAAATACATCCCAGAATCCAATCCTTCTCTAGTCATACAGCCTGCTTTTTGCAAATAATTCTCATTGTTTACGAGATGAATTATCACAATGAATAATATTGTGTATGAAAATCGTGCGCACAATGGATTACCATTTGAATTTTGAACAAAGTGCCCCTACTCCGACCCCCACCCCTCTCTGTGCAGCGTGACAGCCGAGCAGAATGTGGCAGGTGGAGGTCTTTCAGGCAGAGAGAGGGGTGACCTTGCCGCTTTCCTGTGCAGAATTGGTTTGGTTGGGTAACGCAGCACCGGGTCCCAGAGATCCGCCGTAGCTCTCACAGACAGGCCTGGTGAACAGAGGGCCGGTCCCAGCCCCAGCCTCGTGCCCAGCCCCACGGCAACAGATGCCACATGGCGAACCCCAGAGCCTTCAGCCGACGAGGAGACATAGGCGAGCGCCAGCCGGGTCACCGGAGCCCATGTCCGTGTCACGCTCAGAGAAGGCCTTCTCAGCGGGCAGGCAGGCAGGCTGCCGTCCTCTCCTGTCCCCCCTTCCCTCCGAGGCAGAGTGGAACAGCTCGTTTGCACGTGCTTTGTGTAGATTAAAGCAAGAGGCTGTCAGGGATAATTAAAAGTAATAGAGCTTAGCGCTTTTTGGATTAGTTGTCCTAGACAGCCATACTACTGTCTGGGTAATTGTGTTTGTTTATGTTTATGTTTCCGGTTTGTGTGTGTACGCGTTGCTCTTCAAACCAAGATATGTTAACAACAAAACATATTGACACATGATATAACATACTAATGGTGTGTGTATCTGTGTGTGTATGTTACTCAAATATAACTATTGTAACTTTGCTGAAATGGTACTTGAGTAGAATAACTGGTGTAAATATTTACTACAATAAATGTTGCAGGTTACTTGGTATTGTTCCACCCATGCAGTGCTTCCTGTTTTCTCTCTGTAAATGCATACAGGCTATGTTGACTGTTCTAAAAATATCATTTCTTTATTCCATCTGTGATAAAGGCTGAAAACGCTCGTCCTTGTTATTCACTCACGTTACTACAGTGCCGTTTCTTTTGCTAGTAGCTGTCCAACTAGCTAGCAAGGTTAGCGAACCAGCTTGACAACGACCAGACAAACACAAACCAATAATGCTGCATAGATGGTGTCTTGGCTAATGTTAACTAAGCTACTGTCACGGATAAATATAAACATTTGATATTACAGTTTGCGGGTAAACGCAGACGGTGTTGCCAACTCTCTTCCAAAGAAAGAGAAATAGAGAGAGAGAGCGAGAGAGAGAGTTTGTGTGTTGTATGACTGGTCTATTCATCAGTATGGTCAAGGCGGTTCACGTCTAATGTGCTAGCTAAAAAGCTGAAAATCAAAGTTGCATTCCTTTCCACTGTGTGTGGATTTAGACGTCAAATTGTTTCCTGGGCACAATAGGCTGCAACTTAGAACAAATTAGTGCGAGCAAAAACATAATGGGGGAATATAGAGGACAGAATGCTGGAACGAAAAATACTGCAGTTCAGCGCTTGGATGTGCCAGTGATTTAGAAGTCACTGCTAACTGAAGGTATGAATCAGCTGATGTTTATCTCAAAAATGCCCTTGGGAACGCTTCATTTAGCAACAGTTATTAGCAGGTTCAACTGGACTCAATAAATATGGACATCAGTCAGGAAACATGACTCTACTTTCTTTTCCATAATAGGAACTTTACTGACTAAATCAACAGAATTATTTTGTTTTTTTTGCTTGTATAGCAAAGAAAGATACTTTCCATCTCTTTTTTTTTATTATGTATCATTCCAAGCCAAATTGGAGCCATGCTCTTTTGCTTGATTATAAAATGTACCTTCTCCTATTATAAATGCATACAGCAGAGTGAAAATTCATGGCATAATGAAATTAGAGGGGGCGAAATTACTATTTGGACTTGGTACAGTAATAGCATGATAAATTATGGCACATTTTCTTCAGGGGACATTGCTTGAGGAAATGTTGTAAAACGCCCATGGGAACCAGCAGTCATCAATCACACATGGTGTGGTTGGGGCTGTTGTGGTGGCCCTGAGGACTTGGGTCTGCACAGCAGCCAGTAATCTAAATTGTGACACTGAGCTCCAAGGCCCCCATGGGGCTGCCCGCTCTGTCGCCTGCAAAGAAAACAGATCAGGGGAGAGGGATCAAGGTTTGTTTTCTTCCTTTTCTAGGTCATTATTTATTATGTGAAATATCAACGTCCTTGGCTGCTGCATGGGATCTCCTTTCCCCCCAATTGACAGATCTCATTATAAGATAAATGTGACAAAGATAGCTCATAATGCTTCAGAGAAATGTAACACCATTAGCGGGTCATTGTCATCGTTCTAATGTGTCCTTTTAAGCAGCTTAGTGAACTGGTGCTGAAGTGTGATACAGGGATTAACCTATCAGAGAGTTGCTGCGGAGGAGTTGAGCCGCCATTGATGGAAATTTTTGGACGGGTGGCGATATCTTCCCAGGCACTACGCAGAGTCATGGTGGAGCCTGATTCCTAAACACACAGAGGTTTCTGGGATACGGGGGAGGATGTCTGGAGGGTATAGGGATGCAGAGGACTGGGGCTGACGTGTACTTTGTGTATGAAATCCTTCGTGGCGGAGTGGAAGGAATGCATTGAATTAAAGAGTCTTGCATTTAAAGGGTTTTGGTCGTTTTTTTGATTTAGGTGTCTGGAAATGATTTTGTTGTTAGTTTTCACATATTTCTTACTGTGGTAGCCATTCTGTTTGTTCCATTATGTCAGCACAGCATCTCTAGTTTTACTTCAAATCTTGATATTAAGACTATTAAGAAACTACAGTTCATGATTTCAGTGAGTTGACAGAACAGATATACTGAGTCTAGTGAGTTAATGATGAGTAAATTTCACATCCGAGTTGTGGAAATGACTTTAAACTTTCAGCGAGAGGAAACGTTTCCAGGGTTAAATGGTTATTTATGAGCCTGTTGTTTAATCCTACCATACAATCAGGAGTACACATCATTATCCCTCAGTCATTCATTGTGCTTTTGGTGACTGTTAGCTGATCGATTGCACCTCATCAATCATTCTATTAGCTCTCAGCATAACATTAACATCACATGAGGGTTAGTGAGCAACAGACACAATAGACTGATATGCTGATGATGATACAACAGGCATACTGGTGCACACACACAGGAGAGAAATGTTTTGAGAGGCATATTACTGTTATTTTACGCTTTTAGCTCAAATGCTACTGATATTTCCCCCCTCTAGTCTAGAAATGAGAAGAACATAATTATTGCCAAGTCAATTTAAACATAAAGCTTGGTGTTGCTTAGTGAACAAGTAGCCTCAATTACTCTGAGAAAACCGAGAGTGAGAATATGTGAAACATTCTCGTCAGGTAAGACATTTCAGCAAAGCCTCACTATTGCATTTTCTAATTTCATGGCTCAGCAGGAATTATCAAAGCCTTTTTGATTACATTTTCATATGACCTTGATCTCAAAGGGCAGAGCAATCAATACAATAGCCATTAGCATCCGGGTAATTGTTAGTGAAATAATAATCATTCTCTGGGCCTCAGAATCTCTTTTAGCTTCTTATTTATTTATTGGGCATATGGAGGGAGAAAGGGGGCCGCTAGCTGAGATGGATGTGATGAATAGAGCCCAGAGATGCAAATTAAAATGTTTGTAATTAAACCCACTGATCGTGATGGCTTTCTTTGCTGCAGTCCTGCTGCTTCCTGCTGCAATAGAAACCGGTTTTAGCCTTTAAAAATATAACTTTTGAGACGTGTCGTGTTGTGTCAGCGTGGTTTCAACACCTTTTTTAAACCTAAATTGAGCTTTTTTTTTCTGTGTTGATGTTTGTGTGGATGTGTTAGCATTGCGGTCTTGCAGGAATCGCCAAACACCGGAGCCATCTTGTTTACGTACCGACATGTACACCGGCAATGCACCAAACCACAACGCAGTAGTCAGGGTAATGGGACTATTTATTCTGCTTTGTTAGGAGAAGAGGTCATGTGATCAGGGGATAGTAATTATAGCATACGCTTAATTACATTAGCAACCTCCTGTCTTTTCATATTATCTCTGATGCAAAAAAACACAGAGAGAGATTTGATTATGTTAATAAGCAGTGTTTTATACATGGTAATGGAGGCCTAGTTCAAAGCCATTAGTGCTATGAGGAATATCCATTTGAGTGTCTGAGCTCTTGAACGCAGCTCGGCTCAAAGTGCACATTGTTTAATGGTATTGATCAACGGTCTAGCGAGCTCCGGGGCTTTTTGCTCATTACTGTGTCGTATCCGTGCTTTCTTGGGCAACGATGCCCATACAGCAATTACTGCCACGGCCATTTAAATGATCTAACAGAGAAATCATAATCATAAAAAGATGGAGAAGAGGAGGAAGGAGAAAAAAAAGAAAAAAGCATGCGTCATTGTCTGAGGGAAAAACAAAATGCTTATTGAATGGAAACATTTCAAGATGTCAAGTATTCACTGCAAAACATATCCTTCCGTCAACCTCCTGTCGTTTAATCCTGTATTGAGTCTTAACATTGTGTATTTCTTAAAACAAGTGAAACAAATCTGTCAATGCGGTGAGATTAAATTCCCATACAAATAAACTAGTTTTAAGACTTTTGCTGAATGAAGTTTCTCTTGTTTTTCTTGTACTGGAGTGATCTGCTTTATTCTGCCTCACAGATTCATTTGTTTCTTGAATCTGTATTAACACAGCTTTCGTCTGCCATTTCATCCAGCTTTAACCTTTTCCCCCCTCCCATACTACAACTTGCTCAGGGCACAACTTGATTTGATTCAATTATATTGTCCTGACCAGTTAAATCTAACAAATCAAATCAAAATCAGGGAACTTGGTCAAAAAAACAAAAACGACAGAGCTAGTTAAACCTCCGAATCAACCTTTCTCTCCTCACGCAGTCTGTCTGTCTGTCTCGCTTTCCCTCCCTGTCGCTCTCTCTCTCTCTCTCTCTCTCTCTCTCTCTCTCTCTCGCCCCGTTTCCCCATTGCCTATCTCTCCCTATCAATGAGGCAGCAGACATCCCAGACCTGCTCAGTCAACTGCTTCAAGATTTATTCTTTGTAACAAATCTGCAACAGCTGGAGAGCCGGGGAATGCATGTAAACTTTGTGTGTGTAATTTGGTGACAAGTCAGGCTTAATCAAGCTCCCAGTGGCTGGATGAGAGGAGCGCAGGGGAGCGGCATATGGGGAGCTGAGTGGTGAACAGGCAGTGGGCAGGCAGGGAGACACAGAGCTCTGTTCATGAGCATTAACATGCTGTACAGGAGCAGCGGCAGGCGCTCAGACAGCCAGCAGTCAGCTAGCCCGGGCCCTGGTCCGCGGAGACAGCCAAGACAGGCAGCGGGTCCACACCGACACATATAGGGACACATGACTGAACACTTTTCTGCAACACCTTAGAAACATATGGACATGTTTATTCAGGGCGGGGTTTTTTTTTTTTTTTTGTTCTGTGAATTTAGTGTGTATAATCAGAAGGGATCCCTGCCTTAGGAAAACTGTCAAACACCTATGTGCTGAAATCATGCAAAACAAATACTAGAAACACTATAAACTATAAATACTATCATGTAAGGGTCCTCAATATTGTTTAAGGCTGGGGGAAAATATGACATTTATTCCCACCCTGGGCACCTAGCAGTGTACAAGCTAGTAACCTGCTTTTATTAGTACTCTTGTCATGTAGGAACTACAAAGTGCTGCGACTCATTTTGTCTCCCAACCCATAGCAACACTCGTCCACTGTACTATCATCCATATGTGGCCATTTGTTAAGAGGAAAATGCCCCATGGCCATGACATCGTCCAGAAGAGGCAGAGCAGCACAGTGATGTGACCCAAACACACCGACATATATAGACACCGCAGGGACATCCTTGGCCCTGGTGTACTGTACGAGTGACACACACACACACACACACACACACACACACACACACACACACACACACACACACACACACACACAATGACCACAGGCCCCAGCACTGGGCCACTCAGGGGACCTAGTGTTAATGACAGCGTCTCTGGCTGAACTGAGCAGTACAGCTGGTCCCGACTGCCCTGCACAGCTGCATCACATGACAGAGGAGAGAGAGAGGGAGAGAGAGAGAGAGAGAGAGAGGAGATAGAGAAATATGAAGGAGAAGAAGAAGGGAAAATGAGTATGAGAGGATTGAAATGTTTCCCAGTTTAGAGGGAAGCTGGGGACAGGCAACATAACATGGCAAGGTCAGTGCCTTACAGCAGAGAGCGAGAGAGCGAGAGAGAGAGAGAGAGAGAGAGAGAATAAAGAGCAGTCCTATATGGAGACCTTGGTCTGTAGCTCCCCATTCAAGCATCCCTCTGAAACGTCCATCATATTTACGTCTCCACAGTGTGTTTCGATTGAAAGCAGCTATTGTGTGTCATCTCTGATTCAAGGCATTTGGTTAGGCACTGGGGTTTGCTGTACCCTTGGAAGTATTTTTCAATAGAAGAACCTTTGCCTGTATCGTACTGTACTGTACATACAAAATAGTTGTAACCATGGTTACACAATTAAATGAAATGAGACCTTTGGCAGAGGCTGATTGTTACAAAGGAAGACTGCATATTACATCCACCATTAAGTCAGGAATGGCCGCCGTAAAAGCACTTCAAAAAAAAGTGTGAAACCTTGATACATATGTATGAAAACACCATTCAAGTTTCTTTGAATAGAAACAAGCCTTTAAAAAGGGAAGTGGGAGAGAGATTATGTGAATATCGTGTGCGAGGTTGGGCGAATGTGTGTGCGTGTGTGTGTGTGTGTGTGTGTGTGTGTGTGTGTGTGTGTGTGTGTGTGTGTTTTGTCATGATGCATTATAGTTTCTCCTCAGGAACACATGGCAAGGTATTTACCAAGCCATCTGCTAAAATCGCCTGGCTGAATTGAGCTGACGTCCAGTTGCTAAGGAAATGGATGCTTTTCAAAGGGGCCAGCCAGTGTTGCACACCTGTCAGTGTAAAAGGACCCTGTCTTTCTCTCTCTCTCTCTCTCTCTCTCTCTCTCTCTCTCTCACTCTCTCCATCTTCCTTCATCTCTTTCTCCTTGTGTATGTGCAGCTCATCAGTCCAACAGTCAGATGTGATGCTCAGTGTTCTTCACCGACACCAGAGCTGTGATGATCACAATTATTTTGTTTATTCTGCGTTGCGTTTCAGTGCACTTTCAGCGTAATTGCTATGCAGCTGATTGCCTGTATGATTTTTCTGCACAAAACTTTACTGGTTTTATTTATTTTTCGCTTTAAATTTCATTAAAATTGCTAATGTGTGAGATGATCAAAGGGACCCGGTAAGTGAGCTGATGTAGATCAGCACTGCGAGAAGCATGACAAAAACTGGCCCAGAACTGAACGGGGGAAAAAGAGCACCGGTGCACTTCAGCACAGTTGGGGCACGTCAACGAGCAGGTGGTTATGATTGCTTTAGTGTCACAATCCTACGGCTTGCGGCTAGACACTTTTCCCAGAAGAAGTTAATGCAGCTGGAGAAGTGTGTCCGGGGTTTGTGATGAGTTTCGGGGAACGTGGCTGCAGGGCAGGGCATGACCTTCGGAGAGACGCTTTGTCATCTCGGTTTGAGCGCTCGCGTCCCTGTCTGGGTGACACCAATAAAGGTCACCGCAGGGGCAGACTTCTGGTCATAAATCAACAAGGTAACTTGGGACATGGTGTCCTTTTGGTCCCAATTCCACTGTCCTGCTTGGGCCTTGCCCTAGATTAAGGAGGAGAAACAATATCATACAAGATGGAGAGTTTCAAGATAAATGAAAGCTTGAAATATATTCAGTATTTCCCATAGAAGAGATGTCCTAGACGCTCAGAGCAGAGCATTATACCAGTGTTGCTGGAGTTATACATGTTATTAGGGCCACCTGCCTTTTGCATGAAAAAGGTACCGTCCCTTTTTGATCTCACCTATTAAATCCACTTCAAATGAGAAGTAGATAAAGGGAAGGAGATGGGTTAAAGAGGGACTTGAAGACATCTGAGCCATGGATTGTGCCAAAGGGGCAGCGAGGTAGTCAGGAGGGTCATCAACATTTTGTACACCTGCTGTACACTATATACTATATACTCTATATACATACATGTGACTTTTCTATCATTGTAATTTTTTTCATCTCCTCCTATAATCCTCTGAAATCTTGTAAAGCTGTTGTTGCCTTTCTTTCCAGGTACTGAACATCACGTTGCAAGCTGACTGAAAGTGAAAGCACAACAGTGCCAAGCTGGCCCACGTCCTTGTAACCTAGCTGCATAAGGTGAATATTTCAGTGCAAGATCAGAGGTTTTGGGGAGCCTTTGTACTTACAATTAGCCAATTGTACACTCTCTACAGTATATTATTACTTTACTATTACAGCACCATCAGCCTTCCATTAGTGAAATATTATTCTGCATCTCTGAAAGATAATTGCCCTCACGGCTCTCATCACCCAGACACCATGTTAACTTAGAAACAATCCCCCCTGTCTGTCAGCTGCACAACAAAAGAGCCTTGGATGGAGGAGGAACATCTTCATCTCCCTCACCGAATACATTAGACCCGTAAGTGGGCTTGGTTATTGCCGAGGCCTGTGTTTGCGCTGGGCACCTGGGATTCTCCAGGCCTGTTTGATGTGGCCCTTTTCAAGCACTCTGATCATCCTGCTAAATTGCGGCTAATGGACAGGGCCTGCCACTCGGTGAGGCCCAGACAACAGGGGGACAATTTAGCGACGCGCACACACCTGTCCTTTGTAGTTGAGCGAGACATTGTGTGCACAGGCGCATTAGTGTCTGCGATGCTCACACAGGCACTTTGTGAGCTGTAGTGCAGCCAGAGCTGCCATTTAGGCCTGAATAACCCCAGGTGCCATTACCTTGGGTACCTGAGTGCCCTCCGCGCTCTGACCAAACAATACGCTGCCAGGGGGGAGGGGGGTGGTGGGTGTATGTGTGTATTATATATTGTGAGATATATTGTGTGTGTGTGTGTAGGTGTGGAGAAAGACACACAGGAATACTACCAGGACTTTGGCTCTGACCCGTTCAGTCTTTACTATTATTGGTTGCTTGTCATTTTGCTGCTCTGGGTAATTGCACTGTTGCACTGTTTCTAAATACCTCTGGATGAGAGCACGGCGCTTTAATGATGCTTAAAATGTAAAACGAGTACAGCGCTTTCTAAACTTTCCTAACATAATGACTTGTTTGGGTTAAATTTACACTGATCTTAATGAAATGACTTGAGCTATCTCATTTTTATGTGTTAGCCCGAGGATCTGACATATCAAATCGGCTTATTTTCTTCGGTTTGCCAATAAAATGTTTTGCGAGGTACTGCAGCTGTGACATTTCTGCTAATTGGCAACACCTTTAACTGAGCAGAATCTCATCTTTGTTTCCCCCGGTTGGTAAGGATCTTTTTTTAATTATAAGTGGAAATAACACAAATTATTTCCCCCCCCCCCCTCAATAACGACACAACAATTAAAAACTAAACCGGTGCTCTTTGTCCAAGTAAAGAAAACGACATCGCATCGTACAAACGCGCCACGGGGCTACTTTCTGAAGTGTGTTGGAACAAATACCCGAGCAGGTAGCTGAGCAGAACCTTTGAGAAATGTCCGAGGCTTGGCTCCCAACCAAGCCCATATTGAACGGCACCTAACAGTTTTAAATCAAGTCTGTGTGCCCAGCATCTGATGTGGGAGGGACTGGGAAAGGCTTTCTGTGAGCGCACCGGGAGATTTTTATATTTGAGCTTAGTGTGTGTGTGTGTGTGTGTGTGTGTGTGTGTGTGTGTGTGTGTGTGTGTGTGCGTGTGTGTGTGTTTGTGTTTGTGTTTGTGTGGACAATGACAGTATCTGTTGTGCCAGAGGAACTGATGAGCAGGTGGTCTGAGTGGGATTCAGCATACTCTCTCTCCCTCCTATTCACACTAGCACTCATCTCTCTCTCTCTCTCTCTCTGCTTCTGTATTTGTGCGTATGTATCTGTCTGTCTCTCGGGCAGTCTCACTCTCTTTATCTCTCTCTCTCTCTCTCTTTCTTGTTCTTGTTTTGTTTCATTTCTGTTTGTTGTATGTGAATCATAGTTTAGTGTGCTGCTGCTGCTCAAGCCGGGCAGAGAATGATGCGGGTGACTTTCAAGAAATGAGAGGAAGCGGGTTAATGGACCCACATGCATGGGAAGAAATGTTGAAAATGAAATCTATAGGAAAAATATGTGGGCATGACATGCAGTATGGGAGTTTTGACACCTGTGCTTGGATGTATTTTTGAAGTTGCAATGAATAAAACATTACAGGAACTCTCCTCTTCTATTACAAAGGCAGTACAATGTTACATGACTCATAGGACTCTGGACAATACCCTCCGCCCACACACACACACACACACACACGCACGCACACACACACACACACACACACACACACACACACACACACACACACACACACACACACACACACACACACACACACACACACACACACACACACGCATACTGCACATACCATCACTAACCAGATGTCTATGTCTATTGATCGCTTCAGTGCCATGGTTCAGTGACATTCCATTTAGCTGATGTCAATGCATGTACTCTCTCTGCACACACACATGCACGTACCCAAGCACACACACACACACTACACACGCATGCACACACACACAAAACACACACACACACACACACACACGTGCATACACACACACTCCAGCAGCTTGGGATAATACACTGTATGGTGTGCATTGCATGGTCATGGCTATCAGCATTCACGGCAAGTCTAAATATGACCCATATGCTCCTGATGCATTGTTGACCTGTTTGGACAGTGGCACAGTGTTGGGTATCAGATCCATTCAGAGGATCAGGTGGTGGATCTACATCTACAGCTTCACAAAGACGCTCGGTGTCCCATGTCTTCTTTCTCTCACTTGGGGTCTTGCTGCACATTCAGCAAAGCCACTGTAAAAAAAAATCCCCCACAAGCCCCGGTCCCACTTGGGTTTAACTCTAAAAATGAAAGCCACAGTTTAACTAAAATATTAATAATAATATATATATATATGTTTTATAATTTGGGACCAGGTGTGACACATTTTCACTGTGTTGTCCATTTAATATCTTTTCTCCATCATCATCATCATCATCTTCATTTTTCTTCAATCAACTTGAGACATAATGACCAAAACCAGACACTTGCAAACACTCCTGTACATTTGGCACAACCTCTGGAGAGCACCGCCGTTCTAAATGCTGAGCTGAAATTACACATTGGCCACATTGACTTCTCACAGGTACAATCACTATTTTCTAAATTGTTCAATTACAAGTCAGAGCAGAGCGCCAAAGGTGAGCTCTGGTTCTGGGTCGATGGCAACATTGCAGGGAGAGGTACACGAAGAGTAAGGGGAAGAGGAGGAGGAGGAGGAGGAGGAGGAGGAGGAAGAGGAAGAGAATTGGAGGGCTGGATCCATCATGCCAGTCGATACTTCCCCCGTTTCTTAGCCTGCGATGTGGACGAGATCCTGTTCCTGTGGCCAGACGGAAACCGAAGACAGGAAGCAGCCTAATATTAGTAGTACTATTTTCTACATTATAGTCACACTTTGCATTTTCTGAAATGTAAACAGTATTTAGTTATTGTATTTGTATATTTATTTAAGTAATAACATGATGATATTTTACAATAGGCTGCTATATATATGTAAGTAGAGAATTAAGGAGGCGTAACCATACGGATGAGTAAAGGTATCAGGTTACATAGTAATGTTTTCCACTGAGCACCTCATTGTGCACTTGGTTCTAAGAAATGTATTCATATGACGGTGTGTGCATATCATGTGGATGCAAAATAAAATTTTAAGAAGACATGAAATGGTTTTAAATGTAAAGTTTCCTTTTGCAAGAGATTTGCAGAGTTTTGCATTTTTGTGTCTATTTTTTGTAGAGAAAGTGAGGAAAATCGTTTCAGAAAACCTTGTAAATGAGATAATAATGTAATAATGGTGTCCATAAATGGCATGCAGAAGAATTCAATTACATGATGTCTATGTGCTGTGTCTGTTACTGACGACCGAGCAAAGACGTGAGCTGAGCGACGCTGACAGGTCGTGACTGATGTGTCATGAATTATACACACTAGCTGTGAGGTCACTGCTGGCCGTTCACAAATACAGTAACACACAGTAACATGTAGGTTTCTACTCTGTGTCCGTGGCTGTATGTGATGTACAAGGTTTCTACAGTGCATTGATCGCAGCAGCTCGTTTTGCATTTCCCTGCCTGTCACTGAGCCTCTCATCAGCCCGAGGCAGCGAATCAAGAGAGCCGCTTTTAAACATGCAAATATTTGAGGAATTAAGGGGCTTGATTTGAATAATGATGTAAAAAGATGAACTGTTTTTTTATTGGTGAAGAAGAGACGGAGTGACTGTGGTCCACTGTCCTCTCTCATTAGCCACAGCACATCAGGCCTACAGTAGCTGTGTTAGTGTGTGTGTATGTGTGTGTGTTTTTATGTGTAGTACAAACCTTCAGCCTTTCTTCATGGCTCTTTAATTAAGGAGCATTTTTTCTTTTTTGGCTGGTTGTTGCCAGCTCTTTATCAGTTATGGCACCAGAACTGAAACTCCCAAACGAATGCAGGGGATGGGAGCCGGGGAGAAAATGAACTGCAGACTAGACTGGAGATAACTTGAGGAATTCATCTGAAACGTGATAATTCTTATTTCATCTTCTGAAAATCTGCTACTGCAACAACATTTGTTGTTATTTTTCCTTTATGGAACGCTTTCATTGCATCTCTACTTCATATTAAAACAACTTTCAGAGGGAGAATTCATCAGTCAGGTTGTGATGTATAACCGGTAATCTGCTGATAATCTCCGTCAGGGCTGGGGTACTTGTTAATATTTATCGGCTGTTTTGTTAAGTCGTAAACTGTAGATCGATAAAGGGTGCACTTAAGGAAATGAGATAAAGGATTTATTTTATTGTTATTGATTATGAATTGTGCGAGACAGAGAGAGAGAGAGAGAGAGAAAGAGAGAGAGAGAGAGAGAGAGAGAGAGAGAGAGAGAGTGTCTCAGCATTACCCTAGAGAGGAGGGGGGGTGGATGAAGGCTGATTCAAGGTTTAAATAAACTCTGTGTGATTATTCTAACTATGATCAGTCACAACAACGTTTCATTGCTGATATAATCATAATAAGGTATTGCAGCTAAGATGAAACCTGTAAGACAAAATGTTCTCATATCCAAAACCTTGAAGATAACATTAACCTTACACATAGAGCGTTCAATCACATGTGAGCTGCTCCCCTCATACTACAAATCCATATTGTTTCCCACCTCTAACGACCACCAGGAAGAGGAAGCTGGTGGATACCTATTTGTGTTTCTACTCGTGTTTGTGTCTGCATGCATACCTGCTCACGCTCATGCCCGTGCACTTGTGTGTGTGTGTCCCTGTGTTTGTGATGATTGTGTGAATTGAGCTGTAAGCAGGGGGGGGTTGCTGTCCATTGACCAGTACATAGCAGGCTATGCTTTGGCAGGCAGGTGTGGGATGCTACATGGGCTAACTGGTGTCGCTCAACCAGCCAGTCGGCCTGCTAGCCAGCCAGCCAGCCAGCCAGCCAGCCAGCCAGCCAGCCAGCCAGGCACGGGGCGAGGCAGGACACAGCTGTCTGAACAGGCCTCCATTATCCAGCACTATCTATTGATTCACCCTGTGGGATGTTTCCTCTTTGGCATAGGTTCATCTCTGAACACACACCAGCATGCTAACACACACACACACACACACACACACACACACACACACACAGCCACACACAGAGATGCAACACACGCTCACATAGATATTTGCATGGCCCGTGTACTGAGATCGATAGTCAGAGGTGTTCCGGGTCCCTTTTGTATTTTTATTTTTTTATGGTCTCTTCTTCGATCATTGGGGACTACCACACACACACACACACACACACACACACACACACACACACACACACACACACACACACACACACACACACACACACACACACACTCTGCCGGGTTGCTGCTGCTGCTGCTGTGCTGTTGTGTTCTCTCTAATTATAGAGCATGGCAATGGGCAAGGACCCATAAAGAATATCTCTGACGCTATAATTACTTTGGCTGCTTGCAAAATGAATCAGATAGTGTCAATAGGATTAACAAATGGGGTGGGTTTTAATTTTGCCTCGTCTATGAGGCTGGTAGCGTCTGTTTTTTTTATTTTATTATTTCTCTCTTCTCATCAAGCATTGGGGAAAAAAATATGGGTATATGATAAGAATGCACGATAACTTTGCCCTATTTCTTATTTTTGAGGCTTGTTTCTTGGATTGGAAATTTAAAAAGTGGAATTTCTCCTGCTAGTAGATTTTAATTTTGAAGATTACTTTATTTGAAGTCACACAGAAGCATCGGCCAAAAAAACACACACATTTTAATCTACTTGGGTGAACAATCCCAGCTCTACTGATCAAACAAATAAGCGTCTTAATCAGCGTGTAAACAAACAAACCAACATATACAATATAAGCAAGATGATCATATGATTAATGCATTCTCTCCTCAGTATTATTGGCAATAAATAATGCATGAGCCTCAGCCTTTTGTTTATAGTGGGATGTAATGCATGGTCCTGAGACTTCCACTTCCATGCCAAGAAAGGCCTCTCAATGAAACATGCTGTCTCTCTCCTCCCTCCTCCTCCCTCCTCCCTCCCTCCTCCCTGCCTCTCACTGTGAACGTACACTCTCTATATGCAGACCCTCCTCCTGCTGTCTGTCTCCATCCTCTGCCTCTTTCTCTGCTACTCTGCTCACAGTGCTGGCAGCCGGCTAAACAAGGCTTTGAGTAGGGGGGGACAAAAAAAAAAGTTAATGAATAATAACAGACGTTAATCTCTGACGGAAAACATCTTTTCATATGAAAATCTCCAGGTTGATCTCCCAATCCGCCACATTGTCAATCTGGAATATGGAGGGCCTGGAGGGAAAGGCTCTGTAATCTGCTCTTAATCTGTGTCTCCCTCCCCCTCCCTCGCACAATATCCTCAACAGCAGCTGCTCAGCGTGCTCCGCTTGTTTTCATCACTATGGATTGTCTTTGAATATCACTCTAATATTTAAAGTGTCTCTCTCCGGAGATTGTCTGGGATGATGGGACTCACATTTAGAGCTATTGTACAGAAGGAATGTGTACTTGGCCAGCCTGTATCTAATTTGGAAATTATAGTGATTACGAGCTAAATATAAAAACCCGGGATTTTGAGGCTGAAAGAAGCCTGCAGTGGAGGCTTACTGTATTGTTGTTGAGATGCACACAAACACGCTAACACACAGACACACACACACACACACACACACACACACACACACACACACAATGAGTACAGAAGAAATAGCCGCCTGATGCTCTAAGTGCTGTTGTGTTCTGCAGAGTGCGTGTCAGCTCCCGTCTCCCTTGCCCTCTTCCTCTCTCGCTCTTCTTCTTTCTCTCTATCTGTCTCTCTTCTCTCTGTGTGTGTGAGTGCAGAGGGCACCATTTGGAGCGGGCCCGCTAAAAGCCTGGGAGCAGGGATGCAGGGATGCAGGGATGCAGGGATGCCGGGAGCCTCCTCGGGCTCTTAGTCCACTCTGGACTCTAAATGGAGCCACACACACACACACGATGGCCAACAGATGTTAGCCAGATTACGCGCAACGCAGTCCCGACCTCGCCTCAACTCGCCCCCTTGTCTGCTCGCCTTCGCTCAAACGCTCCAGGTTTGAGTCCCTCCCTCCCTCCCTCCCTCCCCCCCTTCCTTCCTTTCTCCTTCCCTATCTGCCTCTCTCTCAAATGCTGCAATAGGCCACTCTCTAGGGCTGTGAGCACCGTCTAGCAGCCCTCTGGTACGCTGTCATTAAGGGCCCTGGAGTAGTGTGTGCATATGTGTGTGTGCGTGCACGTATGCATGTGCATTTCTGTATGCATACGTGCACGTGAGGGGATGTATTGTTGGGGAAAGGGGAGCGTGACGAGAGTCTGCTGTGGATATAATTAATAGGCCACATGCGGCTGCACCAAATGTGTCACAGTGAGGGGAAATCAATCGATGGAGTCTGCCGGCATAAAGGGTGGAGGGGGGGGAGGGGGGGTCAGGGTGAAGGGAGGGGGTTGGGGGGGTGGAGGAGGAGGAGGAGGAGGAGGAGGAGGAGTGGGAACGAGGTCCGGGACCCAAGAAGAGAATGACAGCAAAAGAGAGAGAGAGAGAGAGAGAGAGGAAGGAACCATGGGAAAACGAATGGACTTTTGAGGCGAGTGAAGTGAGAGAATATAGAGGAGGAGGGAGGTGAAGGAGGAGGAGAGAGGAGAGAGGAGGAGGAGGAGGAAAAGGAGGGGGGGCGAATCTCCCATCTCAGTGGGACAGAACTCACAGCCCTCAGCCATATCCCGCTGAGACATTTGACATGGAAATTCATGACCATGTCAATATGTGGACATAACACAGATCTAACACATACATCACATGAAGTCCCCCCAGCCTGCATACGCAGCAGCTGCTTTCATCCCGGGCTTCCCACATTCCTGCGAGTCCAGACGCCGCTACGCTCCGCGGGGAAGGCATTCGACCATTACACCCTGTTTGTACACAGGTATCGTATCGGCGGCGCTATGGAACTAATCGCGCCGGAAATTAGCACATCTAAAAACGCAGCGCTGCTTAGGCGGCGATACTTTGGTCTCACCACCTAAGTAGCGAGTAATCCCGGCTTTCTCGGGGGGCCCCGAACTCAGCAGTCGGCCTGTTTTTTTTTTAAAGAGTGCATATCTAAGTTTGGAGGCAGGGGAGGAAATCAATGGAGATAAGAGTTGGATAGAGAGCTATGTGTTGAACAGGCTGGCAGCAGACTGAGAGAAGCAGCCTGTCACCAGCTGCAGGGCCCACTCTGTGTGATGGTGTGTGTGTGTGTGTGTGTGTATATGTGTGTGTGTGTGTATGTGGGACACAGGGACACATCTAGGCACAGTCACTGATAGTGCTGCCAGGCGCCAGACACCCATAGATGAGACAGGGGGGGCGTTATCGCAGACTGCTGCTGCTGCCCTTGGAACGGCAAGTCATGTGGGTACACATCACATATACATACATACACAAACACGCACCAACACATGTGCAAGCACACACACACACACATGCATGTAGTCATACACATATACACAGGTATATAAACATGCAACACACACACATACGAGCAGAGCTTCAGTTCTTGCTCCACCTGTAAACTATCCGTCTCTGAGCCGGGGGGATTTATCCACCAGATTATTGACTGTATACATTCTCAGCCTAAAACCTCTGAAGATGAATATTGTCTGCTTAGCTGTATAGATTGTTTTCATATTTCCTCAGGTTCACTGCAGCAGGCAAGACGGGAGATTTGAATATGAATGTGAAGCTTTTGTAAATCCTTATTGAGGAATTTCATTTCTAACCCACTTTTTTTTTTTTTTTTACCGAAACACTATCTCACTGAAAGAAATCGCTCTTGAAGTATACGCTGTTGTTGCTGCTTCTCTTTCATCCCTGGACCCACTTCATCACTGTTTGTCTCTGAGGGGGGTCTGGGTAATCAAAGACAGGTCATTAGCCTCCAGTCTTTTAATTTCATATGATCGGCCTCGCTGCCAGATTCATGCTATTTTGGGTTGATTTGGGGATGTTGATTTATATGATGTATTGGGCATGTGGTTTCAAGACACTCACATCTTAATAAAGATATTTAGAAATATTATTTTATATATCATCATTTATATCATGTTGCATAGTTTTTGAGCCTTGGAGAAACTTATCATCTCCAAAATGTTTTTTTTCAGAGAATTGAAAAGTCATTTTTGACATTTTACATTTTCAATTCATCGACATGTGATATTTTGTACACATGTAGGACACTTCCATCTGTGGATATACAAGGTTTCTGCAGGGTGCTAACGATATCAAAAACACATAAAGGTCAGACCCCTATAACCGGAGTGGAGAGGAGTGTAGTGACGAGTCTAAAACTGGAGAAGTGTTTGTCAGAAGATGCCTCCATGTCTGTAACGTCTCCATAACATCACCTGTCACACGGGACAAACCAACGCGTCCCTCAAGTGTCACCCAAATTGTCCAACTATCTATCAGTTGTCCAGTGCTGGGACGAGGGCCCAGCTTGACTGGACTGGAGTCTGTGCATGCTTCAGGCCACACTATGCTTCATAGATTTATCTCACAGTAATAGAAGCACTACACACATTCACAATAACAATGTTTCATTATTATTATTACTACTACTACTGCTACTACTACTACTAATAATAATAATTTGTTTTTGTCAACAGTGGGTAGGTTTTTCCTTGGAAAGTGAGTCTCTGAGTCAAAACTAGAGTGAACATCGTCATTGTCTTTCCAAGATGAGCAGGGACGATGAGGAGCGATGCAGTTTGGACAGGTACGTTCAGCTAGTTCTTATTAGCTGCTGTCTTCATTATTATGTTAGAGCAGTGTCGACACTGAGTAGCAAGTTGCAAGATAGCCAACTTTTGAAAGATAGATTATGCACAATGTAAACACATGCAGAGACAAAACGTTTCACCAATCGCTGACATCCTTTTGTGATTACTGCGCTTGCTGTCAATCACCTGACACCCACAGGAGGAAATGAAAGTCTCTGCCAGGAAATGATCCCTCACAACATGTCGCCTCACCCACTTTATTGTCACATTCATTGTCTTCTTATGTGGGACGTCTCTGTTAGTGAGGGCAGCAGTTCATTTCAAGGTAGGTTTGACACCGGTAAGGTTTGTAAATGATGAAAAATGGAAAAGTAAAAGTAAAACAAATGACATATGGCATGCATTGCAAAATGACTGGGGAAGTGTAAACTGGACGTAGTGCGTAGGAGATGCTTGCTGACATGAGGGTTTGAACCCAGTCTCCCTATTCACTATAACCACCCTGCTGACCTCTGCATACTGTAATTGCATATTTACGACGCACGTTTATTCCCAAGACGGGCTTTAAAATCACTTTTCCTCATCACTTTTCCACTTTTCCTAGTAATCCCGTCATGTTTGTTGCAGTCTCAACTCTTTGCTAGATCAGGTGGTTGGTGGGTTTGTCGGTTTGGGGAGTGAGATGATGAGAGTAAAGGAGCTGTCATTTGGTCTGAGGAACACACACACACACACACACACACACACACACACCCGAGACCCCGGTGCTGCCTAGACCCTCACACACCCCTCACTGCATCCCCCTAGTAAACAGTCCATTAGCGTAGTGCTCCAAGGTAAACATATTTACTGGCTGGTGACGGCTTGCCAGTGTGGCTCCTCAGGCCCCGTGGCAGAGGGGATTTCATTAGGCGGAGGGCAGGGGGAGAAGGGAGGAAATTAATGTGCCATTCAAGATGATTTCTTTGTTTCCCATCAACATGATCACAGACAGGCCGCAGGGAAGAGATGATTTACGCACACAAAGGAAAGAGACAGAGAGAGAGAGGGAGGGAAGGAGAGAGGGAGGAAAAATATCACAAAAGGCTCCCAGTGCGTGAAATGTCTTCCTTTTGGTGGAAACGCGTCTTGTCGTGATTTTTGTTATGGCTTGAAGTGCTGGAATTGTTTTCAATCAGAAAAGCTTTCTCCTTTGTCATTAAGGATTGGAAATGGAAGTATTTTTGAGCAAGAAGCACCAACAGGCACAACAATGTAATGCAATTTTCTCCACACTATCTCCACACAGTAATCCAACCAGCGCGGCGGTGTCTTGCAGCCTTGTTAAAAAGCTCTTTCACAATAGAAGCGTTTCGTACCTTTTAAACCTGGTCTGTCTGTGGTGCTGCCTGGATTATTAACAAGCTCGCTTCATTGATGAACAATCTGAAAATATATATATACAGATGGAACATAAACACAACTGATCGCAAATTGTTGGTCGATTTTTGTGGGACAGTGTTTTTTTGTGTGTTTTCAAAATTAAAAATGTACTTAGAACTTGAAAACTTAAAAAACATGAAAATAATTTGTTAAAAAACAAATTCTGTGATGGTATTATTGGTTCAAATTTTTCAAATTTGTACATACGCTTAATCTTTTGGTGTTTATTGTTAAATAGGTGTATGTTATGATAAGGAGAATTAAAAAAATAATTTAATCGAATCATTCTTATTTCTGCTTGAGCAACTTTTGCTGAAGACATAACATTTTACAGGCCTAATGTTTTATGTATTCTTTTCACTCCAAATAATGTTTCATGTCTACAGGTTCACATCTAACACACTTCATTACAGTAACATTTAATAACATCATCACATAGGTGGAGTCTGTTAATGCCCTTGTAGTTCACCTACTGACCACTCCTGCAGTTGCAGTAGACCTTTGAGTATGTAGTCTACAGTATGTACCACTGTAGATCCACAGCCCACCACTGTAAACCTCTCTCTCTCTCTCTCTCTCTCTCTCTCTCTCTCTCTCTCTCCTCTCCACCACTCCTTCTATTCAGGTCATATTCAGGGCTGCATGACACCTGTGAGCGATGTGCTGGGTGACATGAGCTGCATTTAAATGACTCCAGAGGAAAGATATTCCCCTTTTTATTTACACACACACACACACACACACACACACACACACACACACACACCCCCCCACACACACACACACACACACACACACACACACACACACACACACACACACACACACACACACACACACACACACACACACATACTGTATTTGCAGATGCCCATCTCCCTCAGCTAGGAAAAGAGGCTGTTTTATGTTGTTGGTGACCTTAGACTGTGGAGCAGGTGTTTAGGGTCTGATAACATCATGACGGAGAGTACAGGTGTGACTACATACAGACAGGAAGGACACACACACACACACACACACACACACACACACACACACACACACACACATCCATATTGTATGTCATATTGGATGGCACAGTTCTTTGTTCGCTGGCCGAGGGACTCTGACGTCAACCGGCAGGGTATAATCCTCACATTTGGATACAATGAGGCATCCAGCTGTGGACGAATCAATTCTATAGACAGTGGACCTGATAGAGGACAGGGGTGGGTCACAGCCTGTATCGCCCACTTCTCAAAATGAGGCTTTATGCAACTATGCATCTGTTCAGTGCAAACAATGTAAATATCATCACTGTCCTCTTCAGTGGTGGCTCTTATTTTGACGTGGAAATTATATTCTTCCTTCATAATAGCAGCAGTTTGCACGTGTGTGTGTGTGTGTGTGTGTGTGTGTGTGTGTGTGTCTCTGCAAACACGCACATCGCGCATTCTTAAGCCAAATGTCAGCTATCAAAGACTCCAGGGGTGACTTGTGCTCTGCACCATCATGTGGAGAGAAGCAGTAACAGCAATGACTTCATTGACAGTCTTGTTTCTTACGGAGAGGCAGCGGGGAACCGGGGCCTCGAAACCCCCTAATCCTTCTTTACCGAGACACGGGGAAGGAAGCGGACGCAGCGCAAAGCTGATCGATTTGATCCTAACCGAGCAGTCGTACAAGTGTTTCCAGAGCTAAGAAGTTTGTCTGCCACGCTGCCATCCAATCCCGTACTTATCCCCTCCAGGGTGAATACATAAACTGATTCTGTGCAGCATCAAACCGTGAAGAGATGTTTATGGATTCAGACTATGACGTACAGTTCTGGTTTTTTTTTGTTTTTTTTTGAGAAGTCCTACCCTGCAGGGCTGATGTTTTGTTGATACCCAAGCGAGGCCCAAGGTACTGCCTTGATAAGGAGTGATATACAGACAGAGAATGTTTTGTCTCTCCAGTCCTCATTTAGCATGACAGAGAGGATTTCAGAGAGACTGCACTGCCAGATGGGTGATTGTTCCTCCATGGGTATTGTCTGAGAAACGCCTCAGAATATGTCAGCTTTATCTGTGTTAAAACATACCAAACATTTTTGCGCGCGATACTGGAGCTACCGGAGCTACAGCCTCTCCCATCTGTGCCGTTGCAAACTGTATCTCGGTCCTGCAGCATCCAGTACACGAGGCAGAAAATAACTCCACTGATCTGAGGAGAAGGCTGCCACTGCCAAATTTGTGATACGTAAAAAAAATGTGTGAAATATTGTGATATTCAGACATGGTTCCAGACAGATTATGTTGTATCAGTGAGCTGTGTTTTATCCCGCTCCCCACTGTACTCTCTGTCTCTCTCTCTCTCTTCCACACACACACACACTCTCTCCATCTATCTATCTCACACACACACACACACATGGTGACACACATAATACTCATATCCCTCATCCCGTGCAAGAGGTGTAAAAGGCAAATACACGCTCTCCTTCAACTGTGGACGTAATACTGAGGTCATGACTGGAATGTTAATGAATGTTGTAGCACTACCATACATGCCACTAACACTGGACACACACACACACACACACACACACACACATGCACATGCAGAATCACACAGCAGTATTTGCCGTGTGTGTACCACCCTAGCCAAAACCATAACAATACACCATTTCAAATATGCATTCCTTTTGCAAAGCGAGTGGGTGTTTTTCAGACCACGGTAGCTTGCTTTGACTCGCATGTCGTGCTGCAGACAATGCAAGAAGAAAAAAAAGGACGAAAAAAAAAATCAACTGACCGGTTAGAAAAAAAACGGGCATATAGCAGGAATCTGCTCTGAATGCGACCCGTGAACTTCAAATCCGTGTCACGTTGGGAATTGCAATAGAGGAAACAAAGGGGGACAGAGAGTGTGGGAAGGAGAGGCCGCGGCTCGCAGATCAAGAGGCTGTGTTTGAGTATCTTATCGCCGCTGTCGCCAGCTCAACCTGGCTCCATTGACTTTGTGTGGGGATTAGAAAGGCCCACAGCGGCTGATTATTTGGGTGAGTGAGCGGTTCTGTGTAAACAAACATTGCGGTCGGGATTGTTCCAGTCACAACACAACTGGCTGGGCCCCCCCCCCCCCCCCCCCGACAAAAAACCCCTTGCACACACACACACACACACACACACACACACGGAGTATACACATTGTGGTGAACTATCTCTGTGCCTGCGCTCCTCCCGGTGTCATGATGTCATGACTTTCAAGATAGATGGCGCAGGGGGGTCTAACCGTTCGACTCGAATAACCCTCATGAAAATTCAGCACGCTGAATAACGTCTGACATTCCCCTCGTCGTCAGGGTCGGGGGATTCTTCGATTCGGTCTTAACGAGTCGTTTGAGTCAGAGGGGGCGGGGGGCGGGGGATGGATTACAACCGCTTTGTTAGGAACCTTTTATTCTGAAAGATAAAGACGATATCTTCAAATATCGCGATGGCATTTTTGCCTATGAGTGGACGCATTGTTCGTTCGCAAAGTGAAACACGCTGAAAGATGGTGAACCATATTGAAGCTACTGTAACGAGAAACTGTTGGCATCTGTACACTTGTTAAAGCCAAGAGGAGTCAAGCGGAAGCATATTGGGGGTGAAGGGACTCTAGCAATTATATGAAAAAAGGAGGAAGTTGTGAGCATTATTTCATCAACAGCACCATAACATCATGCCCAGCAGATGGGATGCCGAGGAAGAAGGAAAACTTTCCCTTTCGGAGAAACACATATTAAACACAAATCCTCAGTGTGAATTTGTTTTTGTTTTTATACCGCAACCTTTTCACTGTGCGGGGTTTTTTTTTTTTTTTTTTTTTTTTTTTAACCAAAGTGGAGCAAGAAGCGCCTGAGAAGGGGCTGTCGAAAGCCGGGGCCGCGTCTCTCCAGATATCCATTCCAGATGCTGGCTAGACTTCGTGGAGCCAGGGCCCGCCGTACTGGGGGCTGGATTTAGTTGTCTTTTCCTCCAGGTGTGATGCCTCATGCTGATTCCCCCACATGTTCCACGGGCCTTATCCAAACATGCCAGGGCTGGTGACAGCGCCGGTAGGCTTGCCCTCCCGCCTGCCCGCCCGCCCTGCTCTCTCTCTCTCTCTCTCTCTCTCTCTCTCTCTCTCTCTCTGCCTCCCCTGGTGGCCCACCCACCAACACCGCAGCAGCAGGCCAACCAGAACTTTACAGCAGGGCTAAAACGCACCGCTCCCAGGGCTGAACGGACCCTCTTGTCCGTACCTGTCATCAGAGCCGCTGCCCTGGACGCCCGGCTGGTGAAAAACCCGAGAGGCCTCCCTCCCTTTGAACAGCTCTTGCTCTTTTATTTCATGCTTCCCCACTCCGGCAGACCTCCGCCTTCTCTAGCGTTTGAACCCCGTTGACGTCGGGTTATGTTCACACCGGCGCTCCACAGGCTGTGCTACAGGCCGGGACAGGCCGGTTGTTGCTCTAGTAACCCGATCGCGCTCAGCGCCGTTGTAGGACATATTAAACTTGTCATATTTCAAGCCTGGTCAGTTTTAGGACAATGTGCCATCAGGGAGGATAAAAAAAGCAAAGCGGGGTGGAAAAAAGACAACAGAAGCTGTGCTGTTTTGTGTATTTGTTCCCCTGCTGAATGTTCCGCATCTGTTTCCATTAAAAGTGCGGGTAAAATAAATACAGTTGTTATCCTGCAGTAAACTAGGCTGGCACAAGGTAACTTTTTCAGTCATATTTTACTTTACGCTGCGACTCCATTCTTCCAAAATGACAAAAATGAATGCCTCCCTTGAATGTACATAAATTACGCCTTCTCTTAAAGATTTTCTTTCCAGGGCAAGAACAGTTAGATGCAGTGGAGGCAAACATTATTAGCTAGCCCACTCAAAATATGTTGTTTCAAGGCTGGGGTTGGACGCCTTCCAAGTTTGACATAACTGAGGATAACATATTTATGGGAACAAGAAACAAGCATCCTCACTGAAACATGTTGGCCTTCATTTCTTTGACAGGAATGTGCAGGTTTATTACTCTTACAACAAAAAGGGATACTTGATTCATTGTTTCTTTCCGCTTTCATTTTTTTTCAAAATTGATTCATTAGTAAGCCATTAAGAAGCTAGAAAATCAATTAAACGACAGACATACAGGCATCCATTTTCAGTCTGTTGACAGATGAATCTTTTTTACAGAAGCTCTTAAATGAAATTAAACAGTTCTCTCCTCTAAATCCATTGATCTCTTGACTCTCCCCCAAGGCATCATAGCATTACGAAACAACCTACTTTGATTCCACATGGATAGTGTGTGTGTGTGTGTGTGTCGTGTTCTGTTGTCATAACTGTGTTGAGACACTCTGACACTCCCCATGCGCCAGAAAGCAACGCAAATGATTTCCTGATGTTCAAGCCATCGCCGCTGTGATTGGACACGCAGGATCTGGATCCCGGCGGCGTCTGAACCGCCCCGATCGTCCCCTAGAGCTCGTTCCAAAACACACAGAAGACGGCAACGCTTAACGTTCTACAACTGCGCAGTGACAGAAACCGACTGTGATGTGATTTTATTGTTTTTACAACATAAGTACGACAGTTTTGACTTGTATCCTCCAACCGGAGAGGGAGCGACTGAGGATATCAAATGCGTTAAACAACTGGATGTAAATGCCAAAGCCATCTGTATCTGATCAACTCATTTTCCCACCACAGTTCTTACCCAACATTTCATAATGTTCTAATTGCCTGTTGGGGGTGATTAATATGGTGTGTCAAAGTGAATCAAATTTTTTTGGCAACTTCCTCTTATTATGATGTGCTTAACATATCTCAGGAAGCTGCGGCTTTGTTTGGAAGCTGTGGTCTCAGCTTAAACATCTACACCCTTATTCTACTCTTCGTCATTGTCATCCTTCACCTCCTCCTCTTCAGCGCTGGCTCTATTGTTTATTTCCACTGCGCAACAAGATAATAACGGTCGTTCGCAATAAGAAGTACACTTGAGTGAAAGCTTATTAAACGGAGAAAAGGCGGAGGATAATTACACGTGTTTCGGTTAGATCGAGTCTCTTTACGTAGGAATTGTTGTTCCGCACATATTTCACCTTCTCGAGATCTCCGACCGGTAGGCGCCAACACATCCCCGCTAAACCAGGTCATGCCGCCATCTGCGGGCCTTGCTCATCAGCGGGAACCAATGTCTTCGCGGCGCCGGTTCCAGGTGGGGCGTCGCTAGCAGTGGCACGGGAACCCTCCAGCGACCTCCATCCTCGTGACATCATTTCCAGTCATCCATTTCGTACTCCTCTCTACCCCAGCTGGAGCCAGACACAGAGTGATGTTGGACCCCGGTGAGGGCCCCAGTGCTGGTATTAATTTCTTAGGCCTGTTGGCGTACGTCTCCTGGCAGCCCAGCGCCAAGCTCCAGCCCCGGCTCTAGTTCCATCTCCATGTAGGAGTGTTACTGGAAAGCTGGCCAGTGGGATCTGGCTCCGATAATCATTTCAGGCTAGACCTGCCAGCATCTGTAGCAAAAGCTTGCAGGAGATTGGTGCTATTACTATTTAGAGAAGACAGAACTGAAAAAGAGAGGGATGAAAAAAGATGAAGAAATCTCCTCGAATCATACATCATCTTAAGGAAACGGCGAAACAAAAACAACTTTTTTTTCCTCTGCGGTTCAGTTTTTCTACAATATGGCTGTGCAGCTTAATGCTCATATGGTGTGTGCGTTTGCGGAATTTTAGTGTGGTTTCCAAGATTTTGAACAATTTATATTCGTAAGGGGCTGTTTCCAATTGCAAACAGAAGGAATAGCTGAATAATGAAGTGGAACCTCTTAGATTTTCTGCAGGAGATAAGATGCTAAACTCTGCAAGTCGCTTCAGGTTTAATGCATTCACCACCGCAGCGTCGTACGCCGTACACCCATGAAGAGCAATTTCAGATAAATAAAAACAGATTTGATGATCCAACACATTTACAGTGTTCCTAGTGGGAACTCATATTTCCCGTTGGAATGGATCCGATGTAATGTAGCCACTTGGTATTATGTTACCGTAAGACATGGATTTCATGCAGAACTCGTTCTCTTGCAAGGAGGTTAAGTCTCGTCAAATACGCCAGGCTAATGAAAAACAAACTCTATATGGTCAACAACCCTCAGTTTCTCATTTTCTTCCAAAAGTGATTGTCTCTCTCTCTTTTTCTCTCTCTCTGACAAAAAGGAAGGGAAAGAGTAGGCCTCCTTCACCACAGATACATCCTGCCTCTCGTCATCCAAGACCTTCAGCCATTTTCCTTCCTCACCATTCTCAATCACACTGAGTCCAGTAGTGAGTGGTATGTGTGCGTATATGTGAGTGGGCGCGTAGTATACTTGTGTGTGTATGTGTATATGTGTGTGTGTGTGTGTGTGTGTGTGTGTGTGTGTGTGTGTGCGATGGCCAGGAATTCCCACTGGTTCTCGGTCAACCAGTGCAGTCCCAACATTCCGGTGGCTTCATGGGACGCCGCACAGTTTCAGAGGCTATTAGCGAATGTTTAACATTGAATCAACATGAGGGAATACTGTACCTTCCCTCTCTTTATGAGACCAAGATGCAGAATGATTAAACCCCATCTCTGACAATCATTATAACTAGGCGTACTTGGACTGGTAAATCCATTTTTTTAATTTTTTTTTTCAAATGAATGTTTCATGGATGGCTGATTTACTCTATTTTCTCAGCTAGATGTGTTGGCTCGTCCAAGCGAAGATGTCTCACAGGGTTTTGGTCTTTTTTGGTATAGCGAATTGTATAAGTGTAACCCTTATAAGTCTTCGATTCTGAAAGGCCCGGGGCTGGATCCAATGGAAAAGCGAAAAAGTTGAATTCTGAAAAAAACGGAGAATCGCATTGAGAATCGTTGGAGTCGACTCCCACCCAGGATTTAGTGTTGTTAAACAGTGGCAAAAGTCATTTCGATTGCCATCTTACGATTTACACACGCTTCACATATAAAGCGCGCATTGTATCCATTCTGCTTTTATTGAAGCTATCAATGCATGAAAACCTAACCGCATGACTTGCTGTCCTCCATGATGCCCATGAATCTCCTCCTTCCTCGGCTAAGAACTCCTGAGAGGTTTCTCCAACAAGCTGTTGTCCCCTCAGTAAATACAAGTCGAATATTGTGTGTGTGTGTGTGTGTGTGTGTGTGTGGAGGGGTTTAGTCAAAAGCTGTTCCACTTGCATGGCAACGCCTCATTACCCATACTGCCTCCTTTTTTTTTGCCCCGGAGTGGGGTGCGGCTCCACTCGCTGGGCCCAGTCGTCAAGGTGACCCAACATGCCCCAGGATGGCAGGCAGGCAGGCAGGCTGGGGAAAGCGGGGGCCGTTCACTTTGTCTTTATTGTACTGGGGCCACCGTATGCTAGCTGGTGCACTAGGCCCTGGGTAGTTCCAGACTGCTGTACGCATCCCGGTGAGCGAGCAGCTGATCTCATTTTTCAACACACAGCTGCCCCAACATCAGGCCCAGGTGAAGGTGACCTCCCTTGCCTGTTTGGAGTGGCTCTTAAAGTAGCGAGGTGCAGTCAACGCACAAAAAAAAAAAAAAAGCCTTGTCTCGTCGTGATGTGATGGGTTTTTTTTTTGGTACTTTTTTGGGCCAAAGGTAATTTTTTAATATCTTTAA
>JAXDDW010000007.1:5975000-6085000 GCA_034670385.1 Hoplostethus mediterraneus
TTGCAGAAATGTGACAGCCTTCACTCGTCGCGTTAACGTGACAGTTATTGACACAGAGACACAGACCCACTCGTGTTGCCGGCAGCAGCCCATCATTATGTGTGTCATCACCACTTTGATCTCCCGGGCCCCTCTAAGCATTAGCAAACAGGCCATTTGTGAGGGAGGTGATTAGCAGACAGATCTTCAGTGAGCCAGTTCATCCCCAGCTCTAATTCCCCGTGTAGCCGGGCTGGGTACCTGGACCCGACCCTGCCTTCTGGATACAGCTTTAGCCCCGGCTGATCCCATCTCTCGCTACCATTTAGCTAACAATAACAAGAATCATTTAGCTGAAAATGATGGTGGTGGTGGCACGGCCCCCCCCCTCCCCCCCGGAGCCAATGATGTGCGCAGACAGACAACGTGGGCAGATATTTGGAAGCGTTTCAAAGCGGTTAAAGATCGCCAGACGCCATTAACGGCCTCAAAAGTGAAAACGTTGCTCGTAAAACTAAAGGTAGGATCACTCATGCTATCGTTTAAACGTTTGACATGGATTCAACAAATGTCTTGCCCGTGTCTGTGCCTGTGCAGACAGCTAGAGATGTGTGTTGCATTGTACCGTATCATTGTGTGGGACACAGGGAATGATTCTTCCCCACTCTGTCCTCCTGCATATCATACTCCGCTGCCATCTGAAGCCTCCTCGCTTTGCTGCGGCGTACAAAACCCTATTGTGGTTTCCCTGAGATAAGCTGAGAGAAAGAGGCCGAGTGAAAGCGAGAGAGAGAGAGAGAGAGAGAGAGAGGGAGAGACAGAGAGAGAGAGAGAGAGACTCCTCCGGAGGCGCCAGGCCTATCTCTTCTATCTCCTCCAGGGAACATGCCGGCATTCCCAAAGACACTGGTGCTAAGAGCCCAGCCGCCCCGCTTGCCCGCCTCCTGCACACACACAGGAGAAGGAGACGTGGAGATTTATGTCATGGTAACCCAATCTCCTCCTCGACAGAACTCCCCCGTCTCCCCCGACTGCCTTGCGAGAGAGAGAGAGTGGGAGAGAGTTTTTGGAGTGGAGGCAGACTGCGAGGGCTGCTGATGTTTTTGGAGACAGAGACAATGTTCTCTTTCTGTTGTTTCAATCAATCACATACAAACAGTGGGCTGTGTGTGTGTGTGTGTGTGTGTGTGTGTGTGTGTGTGTGTGTTTGATATATGATATGAGTGGCTCTACTTTATTTGGGGCTGAGTGGCTGCTTAGCTCCCACGGATGACTCTGAGAAGAGACGCGATACTTTGAGATAACAAAAGGAAGAGGCCACGTCAACAAGACGTGTTCTCACAACAACGAACAACCACTAATGAAAAGTTGTGCACCCTTGATTCATGGTATATCTACGTACATCAAAATCAAAAACACTTTGCTGGAGGTGAGGGGGTTAGGGTTGTTTTCGCCCATCCACCACCCAGACCTCCATGCGCCTTTTACTTCCCACAGTGTTATTCCTATGTCAAACTATACTGCCTCTTTCACTCACCTGACCTCCACCTCCATGTTTCACTCCATTCGTTATCATAGAAAAAACGACATTACACAAGTTTGATATGAGGTTTAAACACACACAAATACAAACACGTCAAAACTCCGGCGTTCACACTCGCTCGCTGAAACTGAGCAGGAGCCGAAGTTTCAAAAAACAAAACGTCGGGGAGCGAGCCGCTAAATCATCGCGGAGGTTGCGTCACGTCTCCCCATCCGCCGCGCCGTTGGAATTCAAAGAGTCAACATCGTAGTGTCGGCGTGCATAATGGATGCAACACACAACGTGACATCTCCTTGAATTCACAGGTTTAATAATTCACCGCTCGGGAGGCTGGCGCACCTGAGAGACGAACATACGACCGAATCAAAAGTTAATGCGGGGACACGTAATATGCTGAAATGATGAAGTCAGGAGGAGGAGACTGAAACGACGATCGGTGAAGGATGACAGGGACCGAATCACTTTTTATTTCACCTTTTCCTCTACCTCTGCACGAACAAATTATCAATGCGCTCATAAGTGGGAGCATCGTTTTATTTGTCTCTAAATCAATAACAACACAATATAAATCTCATGACGGAACCGCAGACCAATAAAGACTGTGATGTAGAGGGAGCAGCGAGAGAGAGAGCTAAATGAGCCTCCACACATTCACTCTCACCTTTGCAGCATCTTCCGAACATGTGTTGAACCCACCAGGGGCCGACCTTATGGAGATGTTTTTGTGTGTGTGTGTGTGTGTGTGTGTGTGTGTGTGCTATGCATCCCCCCCCCCTTCTTCCTGCACGCGTGTGTTCAGCGTGACGTGGCAGCCCCCTGCCCCGATCAAACACGGCGGTTTGGCTGTGCGAGGCAGCAGAACTCCTCGTCAGGCTCGGCTTGCCAGGGGTACACGCTGTGCCTGGCGCCCCGCGGAGGGGGGAAGGAAGGAGCGCAGCGGGGCCAGGCCGCCTCCAACACCTCTCCCACCGAGCCAAAGGCCCCTCCGGTGGGGCTCCCGAAACACCAGAAACAGGCACCGGGGAGAAATGATAATGAGGAGCCGCGGCTGTGTTACACAGGATAACGCAGGGGGACGCCGTCGCGGAGCCCTGAGCCCCTGCACAGACGCGCAACACACTGAGACGTAAACACGCAAATATAGAAACATATGCGCACAAGCATGACTGCTCATAATCACGCTGGCAAAGGGCTGCTCAAACACACACACATGTACTCAAAACTCTAGTTTGGGATAAACACGCACGTCACGATTTATCTTGTGGCGATGTGTGTTGTTAAGGTACGTCGCTCCGAGGAAACACAAGTGTGTCTTTTTTCCCAAGCTAGACACATTTTTAAGAGCATAGAAATGGGGGAAGACAAGAAGAGGTTGCAAAACGTCACGTGAGGAGGTTTCATTGGCTTGACGAGTAGCATGAGTAGGTGATGACGTGCAACCAAAAGCAATGGTGAATGTGTAAGCAACTGGGAAAAACAGCAGAAAAACAGTTGCTCAAATGTTGACACAATTAAACCGGATCCGGAGATCTGATTACCGGCGCCGGGCGGAGAGAGTATACCGTACGGGTCGTCGATGTAAACCGTAGCACGCATGTGTGGCTGCGAGATGTTAAAGATGAGAGGGGATGGAAAATTGGATTAAATTGTGTGTGGCAGCTCACTGTAGGGAGGTAATTAGGGACAAACATTGAGGCACAGAGTCTGATCTCTCCTGCTGGAGGTTAAGTGAAATAGGAGCCATGAGTCCCAGCGTCCCGGTGGCACAGTGATTAGGATTTCCTAATGTGGGGCTAATGGGATGTCAGCCGGGAGCAGAACCCCCGTGCAGAACCGCACATAACAACAAGTGGTCAAAGATCAAGTCTGATTAAAGAGATAGAGAGGAGAAACGGGGGAGAACCAACGTTTTGCCCGGCGTTCGGTGAGGAAGTTGGCACTCAACACCTTGATGGCTTCGTCCCTCGGGAACGTGAAGGGATGGAGTGGGACATCGGTTTGGAGATAAGACACAATTTGGGATGTGAGGAAAAGTGGGAGTACTTTATTTGGGAAGCAAGTGGGCTATGAATGCTCTTGTTATGCAGCTGATATTTTATTGGGATGAACCATGAGATAAAAGTGATGACAGCCAGATGTTTTGGATCATATTTCCTTCCACCAACGTACCTGTTCTCTCTCCACCATCCTGCAATCTCCACCTCGGCTTGTTTGTTTTCTACATTGCACCCACTCCAGCCCCCCAGATTGCGCTTGCATATTTGATCAAACTCCGGCTGGGGGACTCGATATCGTCGCCGGTTGCCGGTTGCCGGTTGCCGGTTGCCGGTTGCCGGTTGCCGGTTGCCAGTTGCAGCGGGGCCTGTCGGTAGAAACAACAACAGTAGCGCCGCGACGCCCGTGACTGTCAGCCCCGTGACGATGAAAACGACAGGGGGAAACAAAAGCAGGCCCCCAGAGCTGCAGATGTTGACGCTGGAAGCTGTTTGCTGTGCGGAGGTGTTTCGTGAGGTGGTGGTGGTGTGCCCTTGTGTATCTATACGAGTGTGTGTGTGTGTGTGTGTGTGTGTGTGTGTGTGTGTGTGAGTGTGCATGTGTGTCAGCGCTCCGGCCCCCGTGGCTATGAGGAACCCAGCTGGGAGGAAGAGTTAGCGCATTCATCCTGGCTCTCAGGGGCCGGGGGCCACACAGGTACCCGGCGAGGGGATGAAAGGCTGCTCTGCAGATGTCACCCGCTGGGGTTCAGTGGCCTCGCCAGCAAATGTCATGTTTGGCAGCTGGCACGCTGCTGCTCTCCCACCAGTTGTTGGCAGAGGCGTCCTCCAAAGGATGCTAGAGTGGGATGCAAGCACCAGGAGCGCCCTAATGGGAGCAACATTAAAGAGAGTTGCTGGCTTCTGTCTGTCATAGAACATTAACCTTGTCCTGTTTCCTGCTTCTCCCGGGCAGATGATGCATATACTCTCTCTGCGTATCTAACAACTGTCTCACACACATTCTCACACACACACACACACACACACACACACACACATAGAAGTATTCTCCAGTGAGCGCACAACCTGCCTCACCCAGGAGACACATTGTTGTTCCGATTGAAGAACTGGCTGAGCTGTGCTTTAACGCAGGGATCTGTAGGATTCATGTGAAAATGTGTCACTCCCGCCTTTTTCTCAAACGTCGTCTTTCCAGCGTCTCTTCTTCTCCCGGCAGAGCATATAGCAGTCCGGTGTCAAAGGTCAGATCTCTGGCCAGTGGTTAGCAGACCCTCCTGCGGTCACACAGCTGAGCTCTCTGAGGTTCCCCACACACAGGAACAAAACCCGCTGTGAGCATAAGCACGGCTGCACAATGCTTTTACAAGTTAACATTTAGTCTGTTTCTCATGTTCACGGCTAACACTTGTTTAACAAAACAAAGCAATTAGATTACCAGAGTAATCTTGACATAGTCATTCAATCCAAGGAATAGGCGATGTCCAAACCCAGAAATGTTATCCCGTGTTTACAACAACTCATTTCACCCCAATGTCCTGTGTGCAATACAATGGGGTGGTGTGTATTTTTCCTTGCTAGTCACGCAGTAATTCCATTGGCATTGACAACACTGTTCCAGGAGTTGGCCTTTGTGTTAATGCTCACCAGGGCATGTACATGAAAATCCCATTTGTTGCAACTGCTAAAGGAAAGCATTAGTGAAAGGTCAGTTTCTCACTGTAGGATCGCTATTTAACAACACATCAATCCCCCCATAATACAAGAAAACACATGGGGAAAGAATATGCGAGTGTGTGTGTGTGTGTGTGTGTGTGTGTGTGTGTGTGTGTGTGTGTGTGTGTGTGTGTGAGGGACTGATCAGTTCCTGTCAAGACACTAATAAGAAACATATACATATTTGGAAACAATGATGGAATCAATGGGTTCGCTTACTCATCGAGCTACGTAACGAGAACTGCATGACATTTCCAGTGAAGGGCCAGTGCCTTGGTTGTTTTTTACCCTTCCAGTCTAAAGAGGGGGTTACAGTTGGGTCAATGTTTGTGTTTTGCCACATCTGTGCATTATTACTTTGATTTTGATGTCACCCACAATAATTGCCAACTTAGACCATCTTAAAATATTACGTCTGTGTATTACACACTTTACAAAAAGGGTTTCTACGTAGTAAAAGTACTTCTTTAGGCTCAAACCACAGCAGGTTAACCTTGCTTTATAACCTATAGAGAGGTTATTTATAGCACCGTGCTGAAATGGTTCTATATGGAACCTCTATGATGCCGTAAAGAACCCTTAAAGAACACACGGAAGGTTCCGAATCGGAATCCAGTCGCCACACTGGATCTTTACTCTGATTCGCCAGTTGTTGTTTTATTTTAACATCATCAGAGGAGAGGGCTCTCTTTGTCTGAATTTGTCTGAATGCATAACTTAACATGGCACACACACACACACACACACACACACACACACACATATACAAAACACACACACACACACACACACGCACGCCAAGTGGACAAATCACTCCCAAGGGATTTGGGTGCATGCAATTAAGATTATGATCAATGACAAGTCAATCATGTGAGCCTGTTCTCCTCTCCCTTCCCCAGCTCAGCAATTATTCTCCAGCTGGTGGGGTCTGCCCCGAACCACTGGAGGAGACATTATACTCCTCTTTTCCCTTCATTTCTTTTTTTCCCACCCCTCCACCCCCTTCTTCACCTCCTCCTCCCTCTCTTTCTCACCCTCCTCTCCTTGCCCTCCCAGGCAGAGCACTTTGCTTTGTCTTCCCCCTCCTCCTCCTCCTCCTCCTCCTCCTCCTTCTTCTCCTCCTCCCTCCTCTCTTTTCTCCTCTGCCGAACAGTTAGCTCTGTCAGTCACATCTGACAGCTCAGAGCTCTTCACCATTAGCCCCTGGCCTCCCAGCCTTCAGACTCCATGTTAGGTCATACAACCCCCCCCCCTCCCACAAAACAGACAGATGAGGGACGGGTTTAATGTTCCCCTCTGTGGAATGTTGAATCATGGATGATATATGGTTCGTTTTCATAGATGGCACTGGATAACTGCCAAATATGGACCGAGTTATGTTTCAGTATATTGTTTTTCCCTGAATTGGCACGTGAAAAAACGCTGCTCATTTTGTTGATGAGTCTGTAAGGAATGTACACAGACAACGGCGGTACAGAAACCTGCACCTGTCTTCTTTTTTTAACGCGCAACACAAAAAAAACCCCACTCACATTCACAGTTTCCCAGGTACGCGTTAGCCGGCGCAACCCGAATAATAGCGCTCTGTTGCGGTTGTCCGTGGCGAAGAGAGGCATGTGCTCGCCGCTGCCCATTAGTCATAATAGAAAGGCAAGGCGGGCCGGGCCGACAGACCCATCGCTCCTGCGCTATCGGGGAGCAGATAAAGGAGGCAGGTGTGAGGAGGAAATTAATGTAAATCCATCAGTCTTCAATTAGAGCCCAGCTCACACCCAAAATAAAGACTCCGCTTCAACCAATAGGACCCGGCTTCCCCCCCCCCCCTCCCTGACTCCCCTCCTGCACACCCACACCACCTAAAAACACTCATTGCACAGCAGCTATATGATGCTATGTTTAACGATGAGAGAGAGAGCAGGGGGATGTGCGTGATATGTGCAGGTGCAGGGTGTGTTATCTAGCTAGCGAGCAGCAGCAGCAGCAGCAGCAGCAGCCGGGTGTGTGTGTGTGTGTGTGTGTGTGTGTGTGTGTGTGTGTGTGTGTGTGTGTGTGTACGGTTGTCCATTAGGCTCCCAGTATGTGGCCGGGGCTAATTCTGCGGTGCCTGGAGGTGCAGGGGCAGGAGTCTCTCCACGGACTGTAGGCCGGGGGAAGAACTGCAGTTTAACCTAATTTGGTTCTAATTACAAAGACAGGAAGTCCACCTGCCACACATACGGCTGTGCTCGCCTCCCCTCCAAGGGTTGGAGAGGGTCTGGAGGAAAGGGGGGAGGAGGGGGGAGGGGAGAAGGACACAGAGAGAGAGAGAGAAGGATGCTTTTCCATTGTATGCATTTGTCAGTCACAACAATGAATAGTGTTTTATTGCTTTCATGTGTTTTGGATTATTTTCTCGTTCCATCTTTCAGCATCTCTGGTAGAAAACACAATATAACTTTTCTGCCGTTCCCATGTGGTGCAAAAACTCAAGTCTTGCTATTAAGACAGCGAGTCACACCTTCACAGCTGATACCAAACTGGATATTTTGAATATTTTCCCCTCCACGATAAATATTTAAAAAGCAAATAGCCCCATTAGATAAGAGTTTCCAGGAGCTGTGGGAGTCTTACGAATGTCAAAATGAATGTTATCTGACCAGAACAAAACAGCATTATCTCAACGTGCTCGAAAATCCCAGGACTGGAAACACCGAGCGACCGCTGCAGCACCGCCAGATATGAAATCAGCCTCGATGTGTATCTCTTAGTCGGTAAACTCGGAAAGATCTGCATCTCCTTTTATTACTTTCACAAGTTTGGTCTGTTAGGAGTTTCCCCCGGGTCTGATGCGAGCCTAAATAGCTTGTCACAGAGCATTTGTCCAGTTTGAGCATTATATTGGAGTTCTCAGTGATCGCATGACATCAGCATGAGGGGGGTTTCAGTAAACCACCGAGGGAAGAGCGGCTGAATGAAAACCAGAGTGTATGGTTGCATGTAGTCACTGTATTTAACAATACATTAACGAACACCCACCCGTCTGGCCTCGATGCTAATGCTATGACTAAAACAGCCCTGACTCAAACAGTACATGACTCAGGCTAATAACTGAGTGAACAACACACTTCCTCGCTGTCTTTACTTCAACTCTGGGGGATAATCTTTTACAGGGGGTCAAAAGAAAACACTCAAACAGACAAATAATTTAAAAACGATTCTATAGTTTGATGTTTTGCACACAATGCTGATAATCCCATTCACCGAACAACAGCAGTTTTCTTTCTTCCCAACGCTTTGCTGCGTCATCACAACAGCTTCACCACAAGGGCTGCATATAAACGCCTCAGTTTAAGGTTAGCCCTTCCACCCTACTGTAGCTCTCATCTGTCAGGCCTTATCAGCTGACCAGATCCCCCCCCCAGCGGTGTTAATGGCAGGCTCTGGCGGCGTAAAGCCCCCCTAACAAGGAGGCTGATTGTTCTGTTAATGTGTTACTTCCTGTTGGAGTCGCTGCCCCGGAATGGAGCCGAGTGGCAAATGCCGGAAGAAATCCCCACATCAGAGCGATCGCAGGCCAGGCCGGATTTCACTTAGCCGGCCAGCTCGCCGGGCCGGTCGGCCAGTCGGCTCGCACTCGGGGGCCCCCGTGATGGAGGAGATGGATTTCACTAGAAGCATAGTCTGCGTAACCCGACACCTGATCTGAGGGCCGCGGTGGACCAAATGAGGTTGGGCTAATATCACACAGAGGGTTTGATACCAAGGAGTTCTCAGACGTTGCACTGAGCCTCCCTTATACATTGCAGCATCTAAAGACATTCATTTTATCACAAATATGAAGAGCAAATACACACATTTTACATGATTTGATGCTTCGGTTTTTTTCCCAAACGGATGTTATTGCAGCGCGGCATCTCAGTATCAGGAGTGGTGACTGTTGCCACTATGTATTCCTACGGCTTATTCCCCCCACTGCCAGGATTTAAACACTGTAGCACAACTTTGATCTCGAGGTATTAAAGTCAATGGTATCCAAACGGGGTGTGGAGAAGAGCAGGGGCTTATGGGGCTTTATGCGCTATTCTACATGCGGCGAGCTATCTGCAGCCGAGCAGAAGCAGAACTGGATGGAGAGCGAGGAGACGAAGGGGCAGAGGCAGCGAGAGGGGTAAGAGAGAGAGAGGGAGGGAGGGAGAACACAGAGAGAAAAGAAGAGAGGGAGAGTATTTGGCTGATCGTGAGAGTAGCAGGTCAACTCCTTGGCAGAGAAAGTGCTGTGTTGCTATGGCAATATGCCTTTTACCCCCCCCCTAGAGTCACGGGCCAGGGCGCCATCAGCGGTGTGAGCGTTGTTCAAGAAGCAGCAGAGATCAGGGCCTTAATCAGTCAGCGCTGATACAAGGGTGAAGAGTGGGACTAGAGCCTGGGGCTATCTGGAACAGGAAAGACCAGCACACACACACACACACACACACACACACACACACACACACACACACACACACACACACACACACACACACACACACACACACACACACACACCAAAGACAGCTGTAACTAGCTGTCATACTTTCTGTAGTTAACGTGGAGGGAATGCAGTCGTAGTAGAGCAGATGACATCAAGAGCGAGGTGCTCACCCGGTTCGAAACGTCCACTTCCTGTTTGAACACCTCTTTGTAAAGTAGTAAATAAGGATTAACTTCTGCTCTGTGTAGTTCTGCCCAGTTTGAGTCTCTCCCTCTCCCCGAGGCGCTGAAAGTCTGAAGAGGAAATCTATCTTGAAGTTATGCTACGGAACTTAATAACTGACCGACCATCTGATTCACACCCTATCTGTCCAAGACATGGCACATATTTATTTCCAGCAAGCGATTGCATCAAATTTGTCCTGTTTTTAACTTTGTTAGAAAAAAAAAAACATGCTTGGCGGATGCACGGCACACACTGGTGGCTGCAGGGAGCCAAAAGCACTTTATTTATGTTTGGATGGCAGCGGGCGCTCAGTTCTGCTTGGCACAGACGGTGTACTGTGGTCTTTGGCACCTCTTCGCATCCCTCCTGTCCCCCTGACATACACTCTCCCCATCTCTATTGGGCCTCTGCAGCATCTTGCGCGCGTGTGTGCGTGTGTGTGTGTGTGTGTGTGTGTGTGTGTGTGTGTGTGTGTGTGTGTGTGTGTGTGTGTGTGTGTGCGTGCATGCATGCATGTTGCACACACCTGTTCCCCTCCCTGTGCATTTATATCTTCTTTGAACTATAGTTATTTTTTTCTACCCTGCATCTCAGATGAAAGAGGCTGAAAGGAGCAGCAGTCCTAACAGTTTCATTTGTACGTTGTCAGAAACTAAAGGACGACTAGCAGCTCTAATAAGCATGAGAAGTTTTTCAAAAAGTGATTTAGAAAAATGAACCTAATCTTCAGTGTGCCTAAGGTCATGGGACTGTAAATCTCCCAGGAAGAAAGTTCCAAGAAGAAAATACTACATGAATTACGATGAATCCTTATGCCAATGGCTAATCTTCTACTTTGAGACTTTGCTACTTGAAACTTACTTAAGACGTCACATGCGGGGCATGAGTGACTCATGTAGTAATGCCAGCCAAGTGCAAATTCTAATCTTCCCCCAGCACTGCTTATGCAGGAGAGAGCGCTCTGCCAGGGCGTCCACTGAGCACAGCCTTTCCAGAAACTCAAAGTTACAAGGTCGGTGTACATCTGCTGCCGGCAGAACCTAAAGTAAGCAAATATCCCCAGGTCTATACCCCAACAACCTCATTTATTATTTTTCATCCACCTTCCCGATGCTTTTCATTTTACCTCAGGGAACCGACTGACCCTCGCTCGGTATATAAATATATAATTTATATCTCCTATATTTATAAACCAAAGCAAGGCCAGCCGCCTTAAAAGGAAGCGAGGCCTTTTTCCTTGCGCTGGAGTCCTGTGGAGTCTGCTGAGGCTCAAACCCAGGATCCGTAGCCTGGGTTTCCTCAGTCCGGAGCAGCCCGTCTAGTGGAGGGCTGGGAAGAGAGTGATTCTGGTCAGGCAGGCAGGCCAGATAACGGCTGATACGGGGACTAATTTGGCCATGTGCAGGGCTGCCGGATGACGAGGGGCTGATAAAGAAAACATGGCAGATAGACAGCTGGGCTGCTGAAGGAGGATGTGAACAAATCTGGGGCCGGAGAATCTGAAGTGCCCCGAGTTTTTCTCAGTCAATCCGTCCGTCTGTCTGTCTGTCTATGTATGAACCGACCAACAAAACTACTACCTTTTTCTCCCCCTCTGGTCTTTGCATGTACCTGTCCCTCTCATACATGAGGATAGTTTGTGACATATTTCTATGCCACAGTCACAGACAGATCTACATGCCCTCCTGTCCTCTTATATTCTGCTGTCCCCTGTACCGTCTCACCTGTGTTGCCACCCCTATGATTCTGTGATAGAAGCAGGAGATGCTTTGAACAGCAACAGTAACCCTGTTAGCAGATATCCCGTTTGCCACTCTCTATCGTTGATTTGATATAACACAAATACATCTGCTGGTCTAAACACCCGGTGTCAGGTAGAAATCCTCTGCTGCACAGGAAGTGGTGCGTTTGTACCTTTGCAGCAACAACAGCGGGGTTGTCTGGACTAGATAGAAGAAGAACTCAGTCGTTAGTGTGAGCAGCGATAACCACCATGGCTGAACAGACAAAGAAAAGATCAGTACATACAGAAACTCAGACTTTATCAACTGAAATCCAAGGAAAAAGACAAAGTGACCTCTGGGGAGTGCAGTGCAGAAACACTGCAATGACCGCTGAGCACCAAAGACGTCACGATCACTTTGAAGATGTTAGCTTACAAAATAGTGACGTTTTAAAGGATTTAATCATTTATGTTTGACTGAATTGACTGAATGAATTTCAGGTGGCAAATGTTTTTTCTCTCTCCTTCACACGTTGACCCGTTTGACCATGCTGCAGGATGCTCACGCTGCCAACACCAACATCCGGCTGACATCCGACACTCATCACAGCCCCATGTAGAAGCTCCTCCGGTCACTCGCATGGATGGATGGATGGATGGATGGATGGATGGATGGATGGATGACCCCCCCCGATGGTGCAATGGTGCAACTGTTGTACTGGTAATGTATACTGGTGAAGATGAGCAGTCTTGGCCAGTGGAGTGTGATTACAGAGCAACAGCACAGTGTGAGAAGCCCTGCCTGGGTCATATGGTTCTGACAGTCCTGGTCTGCTTAGGCTAACCCAGGCCCTGGCCTCGAGGGGGGGGGGGGGGGCAGACAGAGAGATAGTGTGTGTGTGTGTGTGTGTGTGTGTGTGCTTGGCTCCCGGAAGAGCAGCAGTGGCGCAGGACTGTGAGGAGACTGCTGGGAAATGTCTGTGTCACCGGTGTCGCCCAGGCAGGCAGATACACAGAGCAGCAGTCACAGACACATTCTTGGCCCCAGCCGATCTCCACAAACACTCACTAGCACGATCCCCCCTCTCACACTTTCAAGCACTCTCGCTCTCTCTCTCTCTCTCTCTCTCTCTCTCTCTCTCTCTCTCTCAGCTTGACGTATACAGCTCTATTGGTCCTTCTGGCTTTTTCTACAAACAAACACACACACACACACATATAGTATCCACATATATTCAGAAACTGTGCATCACTTCCACTGTGCATTTTTGAGCACTCGATATTTGGGAATCAGGCAGAAATGTTCCAGTTTTTCTGACAGACTGAGAAGGGAAAGATACATTTTGTTTAAAAGTCAAAACACTACACGCTCAGTATCTTAGGGTGTTTAGCGCTAGACCGTTTCCATTCTCTCTTCTCTATTGTTGCGCTGTATCCTCTGTAATTTACTCTAACAAGGCTGACATCCCTCTCAGTCTACAGCAGGCAGAGGAGCCAAATGAAGCTAACTAGCACCCCCTTTTGAAAGTATACTCTTAACCAGGAAACAATCTCCTCATCAACACCGGAGCTCATGAAGCAGCTGAGCTTCCTGTCACCCGTCTAGATTGGACTGTCTCACGCAAATGAATGGATGGAGTGATTAGTTGAATTAGCGATTAATTGGGATTAAAATGTTTACGACAGGAGGTTGTTGTGGATGACCTTTTATGTACAGTGTGTGTGTGTGTGTGTGTGTGCATCCACGATGTGTGTGTTGTGTGTGTGTGTGTTTGCTGCATGCCAGAGAAAACAACAGCTCAGCTTTGATTAATATGGATTAGGAGTCTTACAACTCATAATTCACACACTGAACAAAAAACATGTTTGGTAAAACCATAATTCCTCTCAAATATTGCAAAAAAAAAAAAAAAATGCTATAGAAAAACATTACAGTCCCAAAATGTCAAGCTTTTTTTTTTTTTTGTTGTAGCAGAAATATTGTCCCACTATCCCAACTATTATCACGTCATTCCAAATCTAATAATATATGTGTTACCGGTGTATCGTTCCAATATAAATCTTGAAGTTTTGAGGCTAATCCTCACCGTGCACAAGAGTCAGTATTAAAGCTGCTATGAGTAAAAGTAAGAGATTAACACCAGCGAGCACACTAAGGGATGTAATGGAACCGGGGGCCTACTGTGCCAAACCCATGCATGTACAGTACGTGTCCCCGGAGCAGCGATACCTTGCTCACCGGTTGAGTCTGAAGCTGATCGGAACACCCCCGCCGATCAATCAATCAATCAATCAGCCAATCGGTCAACCGCACAGTTACGGTCATATATACATTGACTCAGCCAGTCACACATCCCGTCAGAGCCCCGGGAGTCAGAGTCCCTTACACCAGAGAGCAGTGTGGGAGAGGCCCGATAAGCAGCTCAGACTGGATCAGTTGTAGCAGGAGGGGAGGATGGGAGCTCCTTACCCACCCCGCCGCCTTCTCCTCTCTCTCTCTCCTTCCTCACTCCTTTGCCCCGTACATGTGTTTCTACCCTCACTCCTTTTTCTCTCTCATGTTCATCCCTCTCTCTCCCTCCCCCGCCCGACGCTTGAATCTCCTCCACCACCTTGCCTTGATTACCTTGAACTCATTTCATCTTACTCTCCGCTCTCTCTTTTGAAACGCGTATCTCTAATCTTGTTCTGCACTTCCTCCCCCCCTCACTCTCTCCCTCCCACCCCACCCCCTCCCACCTTCCGTCCCATTAATCCACCTCTCCCCCGTTTCGGCCACGCTCCCTCCCCTCCCTCTCCTACACTCTCTCTGCTAACACAACTAGTTTGCGCTCAGAGTTTGGAGGCGGCGGAGGTCAAAGAGGAGACGGAAAGGCCGGGGAGGGGGAGGGGTGAGTGGGAGGGGGGAGGGAAAGGGAGGGCTGAGTGAGTGTTGAGCTGGTCGGTCGGTCAGGTGCAGCGCCACCAGTGATCATTAGGGTTACAGCTGCCCGGGCCAGATTGTGTGCTGCATGCACCAGGCGAGATGTTTTGCCCAGGGAGAAGAGCGAGCATCTGTCTGTCCCTCCCCGTAGACAGCAACCTCCTACCAGCCTGTCCAACTCAACCCAACTGGTAACAAGGTCACCCAACTCTCACTTTCTCTCACTCACTCACTCACTCACGCACACACACACACACTCTGCAGTACTTCTCTCTTCCTGTTTCGCTCTCTCTCTCCTTCCTTCACAGACTAGACTGTTCCCCCTCTCTCTCTATTTATCTGTCTTTACCTTTCTCTCTCTCTCTCTCTCTCTCTCTCTCTCTCTCTCTCTCTCTGTGAGTAGTTGAACTGCCAATGCACATAGTATCACGGAGCAGCGTTTCCTTTTTCAAATGTCTGAAAGTTCTGTTGGTGCGTTATCTGTGTCCACTGTTAATTGCGTGGTTTGATCCCTATTGATAAAGGGACACTTTCATCATAGGGAAATAATTGGCTCCCAGTACTTGAGAGCTCAGTTTTAACCATTGTTTCTTCTAATCTGATCTAACTGGTGCAAAATTATAATTATGAGCAGCGAAAGCCCAAAGGGACACTTGGAGTTTGGATAGTACTGGATGTGTATTCATCTTACAAAGAGAGTACACGGCTCCCTGTTGAACCACTGTCACCCTGCGATTGGTTTGTTCCCGTTATAAACTTTACAGTTCAAGAAATGTTTTCAGTTTCAGTTGAGTGACTAAGCTATTGGGACAAGGACTGACTGTCTGTGTGATTGCAAAAAAAATAGTTTAAATTGTAGTATTTTGAAGCCGTCAAAGATTTCATGAATTTCTTTTGGCTATTAGCTTAAATGTAAAACACATTAAAGGTTAATATCAAAATCATGAGTCATTTTAAGACCTTTGCTTATAAAATACATCATCTGTGTTTTTGAAGATAGAATCATGATTTTCCAGTAGAAATATTTGGGGGATCTAAAAGTTAACACAACAACCAACACATCAAAAAGCCAAGTGCATGTACATAAAGGACACATTTTCTTTTGTACACAATTCCTCACTAGGCTGGGCGTTATGAACCCTTTTGTATTTGCTCAAAATGTTCCCTAAATGCTCCTTTAAAATGAAATTAAACCGTGTGTGCAAAGGAAGGCTATTATGTAGTGGATTACCACTATGTAGTGATAGCTTGAATTACAAGAGCAACTCAAGGCTACAGCTAGTGCATGTGTCAGCTAATGGGCCACAACAGAGTGATACTTAAAGAAGGTGTGTTGAAAGCTCTGTGGCTACCGGAGGTCTGCGTCGACACTCAACTCAGCAGCTTTCCACCAGATTATGAGGAGAAACTCTCAGAGGAGTGATTTCGTCTTTGCTACTGCTATTGTTTGATAAGGTTGGAGGTGATTTGATGATTGAATGTATTAGGTGATGGGTGCTAATCTCTAATCTAGCAACAACAGGATTGTATTAGAAGAGAAAATCTCACAGGGATACAAATAACATATGGCCTCTGTTGTTAATCTACCAAAGCAGTGTCCCCTTGAGAATAACAAACACTTCATGAAAATGCACACAGCAATATAGGGACATGACTTTTATTTTATTTTTTAATAAAAATACAAGGTTCTCTAAGTCTTAGGCATGTACTGCACACACGCACCAACACCGAAACATGATTTTTCCAATCCTCATTTTCACGGCAATCATACTGTGTAAACATATGAAATAACATTCAACAAGCGATAAATCTGGTCTGGAAGTGAAGGGGTTAGAAAGCAGTCAAGGCTCTAATTCATTTTGACAGCTTCAGCTGTACTCAATTGTCAGCCTGACTGAATGAGCGGGGCCAGGAGCTGACAGAAAGGGACTGAAACAGGTGTGACACCAACTTTCTGCCTCACCGGAGACCATAAAGCCCTTGGTCAAGGGCACAGCACCTGGGCCATTGTTTTATCGCACGAAATGGCTTTTAAGTGCAAATTTCCACTTGGTCCTAAAGGAGACCTGGCCTCTGCACTTGCTTTACTCGTCTGAACCGATATGTGCTGTGTCCACATTTACATAATGGGCAGGATGGAAATGAGGGCCAGCTTTGTCAACCCAAGACAAAAAGAAGAAAGAAAACAGGGAGACAGACTGATGCCATTCAGTTGAACTGCATCTGCACACCGCAAAAGGTGTGATATCTTGAGTCTCATTTGACCACTTTTAATTATGATCAGAGGTTATATTGAGGACTGCCATTGTCAAGGTTCCACAAAAGGGTTTATAAGTGGCTTCTGAAATGATGCTAATCAAACAGCATGCACACAAATGATAAAATTCAGATTCAGATTTCATTATTTCATGAGCATACAGTATCTCACTGCTGCAGACATACTTCCAGTGCAATGTACTTATACTAAGGATTTATACTTATTTCTTTTGCAAAAGCGTCCTTGTATTTTTCCGTATACGGTTTGACCCCAACCATGATATATTAAGATGCCAGCAGCGTTGAGTCTTGCAGAAGGCTGGATTCTTCTGCTTATTTAATGCTGACTGTGTTGCTCTCATGTTGCATCATGTGTTTTCTAGTTCCATCTCTCGTTCTGTCTCAGGCATCGGTGAGTGAGGCCTCTTGTTTATCTGTACTTTTAGTGCATTTGATCAAATTGTATGTATGCATGTGTACCTGCATCACAGTTGCTGCTTATGGTTATATTTATGTGTTCAACTACTCTGATGACACCCCACGCCCCCTCCACAGTGAGGATCAGCTACAGAACAGCACCCCTGGAGCTGGTAGGGTTTTAGTGTCTTGCTCAAGGACACTTCAAGCAATATGGAGGAGCAGGATGGATTCTTGTTCTCTTCTGGTTGAAGGAGAGTCTGCCTACTCACTACGGCACATCTTGTAAAAAGTCCTATACTGTAACCAGTAACAGGGACGACAGTAGAGCCGGGTTGTAATGATAAATTCTCGTTACCTGATGTGACTTTCTATATCCGTCTGCAGCTGTATCTCTATTGCTCTGCAAGCAGCAGGGCCACCTCACCGCCTGCCTAGTGGGCTCTGTGGCTGGGACTGTAAACTACCAGCAGCGGTGCACTGCAAAACAGCAACACATTCCTGTCTCACTAGACATCATCGCTATGACTCATATCGCTACTTCGGTTAAACACTGCTAGGTTGTATTATTCAAGAGGCTTCCAAGACCTTGCAAAGGGCACTGAGGTGAAACACTGCACTGCGGGGTTGCGGCGCAGATGCCATTGGAAAGCTATCTAGAGACACACATCTCAGCGTGTAAAAAACATATGGGTAATAAAATGTTATTGTTTGAGGATGACATGCAATTATGGCCAATGCCTGTGCATCTATTGTAGTCCATGATGGGTTTTAAGACTGGCACTTCCACTTGAAATATAGCTGAACAACGAACAATGCTGTGGGCTTTTTTTTTTTTCTTTTGGTGATGATATATCTTAAGACAGTGCTCTAGTACACACACACACACGCACGCGCAATCGCACACACACACACAAAGTAAGAGTAAATGATTCCTATTGCGAGAACGGCAGCCAGAGGTTCATTTTAGATGCCTCAAAATGATTTCTCCACCAGGATCCACTGGGAAACATTGTTCTAAGTTATGCCAGAGTGATGTTTCCAATAAGCCGCTGCTTAGTTTCTTCTGTGTCTTCTCTCCCTTGCCATGCTGGCACACGGGCACCAAGGTATTTACTTTAGTTTAATCTACTTGAGCTTTCTACACGCAGGCAACACGTCCACATAAATTCTAACATGGACAAATACACAAAGAGGCAAAACCCTGTCGCCTTGTTCTCTGCGAAGGTAGATTATCTGTGAATGCGCGGGGAAATTTCTCGGGGGATGCTTTGGCGCCGAGTAATAAAACTCGGAGAGCGTTGCCTTTGCCAAGCTGAGACATCTGGTCACCTTATCACAGATAAGTGGGGGTTAGTCCTGGCATCTGTTAGAATTAATCCATTTTGCAAACACAGTTATCCTAATCTGCTAAATATGTCGTTCCACAACTGTACAAACCAGTAAGAAGAATTCCACCTTTTCCAGATCAAGAGATCAATCGAGGCATCCTTCACCAGATCGTGAACGGAGCCGCTGAATAGGTGGAAGAAAGAGAGAGAGAGAAAAAAAAAAAAAAAAGAGGTTGGAAATCGCGTGTCACAACCTGCACCTGGCCGGCTAGTCGGCGAGGGCCCCGGTCTGGTCTGCCCGCTAGCCACCTAACATCCCCGCATGCATATTCATGTGGGCGGATTTCTCTTTTGTTGCCTGCCTAGTCAGCAGTCACAGAACACATGGTGAGTGTTGGCAGCACCCGGCCTAGGTAGAGGGGCCGCGGACGGAGGCAGTGGCAGGAACCAGGACCTGTGAGGCTGACTGACATTTCCATCTGTGGCGAGGCCTGGTAATTATCGGGGAGAGGAGCGCCCGCAGCAGCGCGCCATCTGCTAGGGGAGATGGCTCAATGAGGTATGAGCGCGAGCGGCACTCCGTCGGGCCACTGCCTGCCTCTGACATGAGGGCTCGCATCTGCTACCGAGGAGCCGGGCCGCCCAACACAGCCTGCCTGCCTGGCCGAGAGAGGGGGCTGACAGGAGGGAGGAGAGCAGCCAAGAGCCCCCCCCTGACCCACCCCCCCCCCCCTCCACCCACCCCTACCCACCCACCGCCATCACTACCGCCGCCGCCCTGCCAAAGGCTCACTCGACGAGCAGCAGAGCCCACTCACAAGTTTCGATACGGATCTCGTCAAGTCGTCGGTCGGTCGTAGATGTTTCACTGTCACGTCAGTGTTGTTCATCAGTGACTTGGCTGACTTGGTAAACAGTGGTGACAAAGGACAACGAGTCCTTTTTGGAGCAAACATTTTCTATGAGGTGTGATTGAGTCAGCAAATATGTGTGTGTGTGTGTGTGTGTGTGTGTTCTATGTTAGAGAACATGCTCATGTGTATCCACTTCACATTGTGCATCGGTGGCTGGTGTGGATGGTGGAGAGCTCAGAGGAGATATTCTGTACCGGTGAGCTCGTTACCAGAGAATACACTTCTGACTCATTTGTGAAGCACAGCTTTGTGAGACCGGTCGGTTGTGGGAGTCCGACACCATTACACACAGCCTCCTCACACACCTGGCAGGTGTGTGTGTGTGTGTGTGTGTGTGTGTGTGTGTGTGTGTGTGTGCCTGTGTATGTGTTTGCTTCATCTTCTCTTTGCCTCTCGTTTTTTTTTTTTTTTTTTTTGGCTCAGCATGGCTCAGTCCAACTGTGGTTCTGTTATCACACACTGCCCACAGACATGAACACACACACACACACACGCACACACACGCGTGCACACACATGCAACAACATCCCATTAACAGTGAGCACAGAGCACAGGCCCTCTACAGGGAGCCACACACTCATGATGAGCAGCCAAGGTGGCTAACTACAGCTACTACCCACAAAGACAGCTGTGTGTGTGTGTGTGTGTGTGTGTGTGTGTACATGTGTGTGTGGCTCATATACTCCATTCAACTTCACTGTGACATTATTTTTCCAGATTTTTCCAAGCAAACATTGGTGATAAACACTGAGCTTGATGGTAATACTAAAAGAGCATCATATTATCTGCCATGCCGTCGTGGATCTGGTACTTCCTGACTGAGCAAGTGTCCATGACAACATGAGCCCCACATGCAACTTGCCAGCATCCCATTTTTCACCCACCTCGTTTGGTTCCTTTTTCATCTGTCAAGTCCCTGACAAGTTGTTGTGGAAGTTGTTTTTACCTTTGTGGATCAATGTTTTCATACTGCCCTTGTGGCGCTTGCTTGCATCACTTCCTACCACTTGAGATTGACTCTCAAGGAGAGGAAGGAAAAAAAAGGAGGCAGCAAGTGAGCGAGAGATAACGACAGAGAGAGAGAGAGACACATCCCTTCATCACAGGATTTTATCTGACTGTTTGGACAGATTGGTAGAATTCAAAATGCAGCAGGGGCCTGTGATGTGACGATAAAGCGTTTGCCTTTGATCCCGCCCTCACTTTTTTTCCTCCCCTGCACATGTGCACGTCAAAATCAATTAGATCAACTCTGAAGAGAGCGAGGCGGCGGGTACATCCGCAACAATCAAAACCCGCGCCTCACCTTAGTTTACCAACAAAAAACCCCCATTATTATTTCTCATTGTCAAACTCATCGGAACAAACTCCTGCGGCAGCCATCACCTGCGTACGCAACAAACTTCAAGGTGCGTTGAAAGATGAAATAGTACACAAATAGAATATCCATCTCACCAGACAGAAACACATGCTTACATCCCAGCCGCAGCTGTCAATTACCTACAAAAAAAAAATCCCTCTTTGATAAGGAAAAATTTGAATTTCCCCCCTCCCTGCACTTGGAGTGGCTTTTTCAGATGTCGTAGCACTTATGAGAAATTTGTGACAGCATCAACAGCTCCTATTCCCCATTCAGCAGCATTAACTCTGTGCCATGTGTCTAACAAACGGAGGCCATTCTGGAGCCCTTAATGACAAGGCTGCTCCGCTCCTCTCCTCTCCCCCTCGCTCTTTTCAAATTGCTCTCTAAATGAAGTACAGCTGTGTGGACCAGGTGCTGCCATCCCCCTTTCAGAAAGAACAGGAAATTATGAAATCCCCAAATCCTTCACAAATGGCGGGGCAGGAGGGAAGGTTGGGAAAACGGCAGCTCGGCTTGCCTGGTCTGTAGCTACATGTCTCTCGTCGGTGGATGATCTTTCATTCGGGTTTGTTATGGAGCTCTCTCTCCATCCACCGCTCCCGTTGCCAGATCCGATCACGTACGAGCCGTCGGTGTGCCGGTTTAGTTTACGAGTTCAATTACAGCATTGTTTCCAAAATGAGTGTCATTTTTTTAAGATATATAAAATGTTATGTTGGTGGGTAATCTGGAAGAATACTGCCTGAGTCCAACTCATCCTTGTGGACTACTCTAGGTGGGGTATTCCTGATGGCGCCATGTCAAATTTGTACTACAATGATAGTCTCTCAGTCGGGCTAAGTTTAATGCTAAAACCAAAACAAGCTTTTATTTTGGCGTTCTGTCTGCATTTCCTGATTGTAGATTGGACATTCAACCAATGAAAATGTAAGATGGTATGTGTATGACTGTTTAAGTGTATGAAAAAATGAAAGATTTCCAACAGAGAATATATAACATTATTCTTTCACACAAACCTACAGTAGCTACTGGAATCTGAGCTCCAGTTGAAGCTGTGCTAGCTACCTTCTTCTCTACATGGAAGAACACAACTGCTGAAGTAGGCCTCCTGCTCAGGAGACTGTCAATGTGCAGCTGTCAATGTCTCCATAAAGCCCCATATCCATAATAGACAAAGCACTCATCAAGCCCCGGCTTCATCTGGCCTCCCAGATGCCCCATCACCAGGGGCAAATCCCATCCAGGACTGAGTGCCGCACCACGCAGCCAGATGTGAGCTGGCAACATGGCCGTGGGGTCAACACATGGCAAAGGTAGACCCGATAAATGAATTATACTCTGATTATCATAAATGTGGCATCTGAGGATGGCGCACGCGTCGTCGTCGTTGTTGTTGTTGTTGTTGTTGTGTTTGATGGGAAACGCTGGGAGACTCAGCTGCACACACACACACACACACACACACACACACACAACATAGAGTTTACAGTTCAAGGTTCTTTGATTATTTCATCATATCTACGTGACCTATAGGGCCTCCAGGTTGTGTGATTGATGCGTTCATTGAGACAAAATTCTTCAAACTTTGCGAGAGAAAATTTACACGGGGTAACATGACGGAGCCAAAACATATTTAGGATGCTCAGAACGATTCCATGCCATATGCCCTGTATTTGTACATAATTCCACAATGTTCTAGGTCGCTCCCCGAAAACATATTCTGTTTCGTCACATGCCAAAAAGACCTTTCCCCCCCCCCCCCCCCCCTCCCCATCATCCCTCCCTTTCTCGGTTTGACACGTTTGCATGCGGTATCTGGCTGCCCTGGCTCCCTGTCTTCCCCTTTAAAATGCCATGCCAACTTCAGAGGACCCAGGTGTATGGGTCCGTTATCAATTCCACTAACAAGCGTGCTTACTGGGATCACAGGACGCGTTGTGGCTTGCTTTAAAGTCCCTGTCTGTAGCCAAGGCTGACCTGAATTGGAGACATGCGGCCCCCTGCTGATAGCAGCCAACCTCTGATGGGCAGTCCCTCTCCCAGACTTGGCCAACACTCCGCCTGGGAAGGAGGAGGGGAGAGAAGAACTCTTTGAAATGCTGGAGATCCATGAAGAATTGAGAAGCAGGACAGAATCAAAGGCTTCTGATATAGGAAAGGAAGAAAAAAAAAATATAGAATCGAGAATTGGAGATGAGGAAGGGATGATTGAAAAAAAAAAAAAAACACACACACACACACACACACACACACACACTGGCTAGGTTGCAAATACGCTGTGAACAAAGAATGTATCTGGAGTTGCCGAGGAAAGAAAACTTCTCTATCTCCCTGCGACAGAGGCCTCCATATCAAACCCCCCAGTTTAAAGAAGTATGAAGCCATTTCTGCACCGGCGCTACAAAGCGCAGAGGTTCTGTATCACACAGAGAAGGTAAAATCTCACCCTGCGGTACGTGATCACACACCCACACACACACACACACACACACACACACACATGCACACTCAACAGCATGTTATCAGCTGTGCTACACGGTGGATCAAAGGACTATCACCACCATACATACTGCATAGTACATCTTTACAATAGAAGTACGTTGAGCATTGACTCCTATGGGATCAGGGTGCCTTCGGTATCCAACGGCTTTGTTATCCTTTTCAAAAGAGCATGTTGCTGGTTTGCACCTGTACTTTTATGTGTGCGTGCGTGTTGTATGCATGCATTGTTTATTTTGCTCTCGTGCTAAACAAACAATAAGCGGGAGACCCGGTGGAAATAAAACAAGAGAAGGGGTGCATGTGTGTGAGCAATGGGTCTCTAACTCTGCTGCTGTTCCTGCTACTTGTACTGGTGGTGACGGTGGCAGCTGAAGGCTATTATGTCCAGGTGGCCTGGAGGATGCAGGGGCTTCACTGAGAGCTATACACACCCCAAACACACACACACACACACACACACACACACACACACACAGAGAAAGCTTCACAGCTGCTAGGGCCCGCTGCATGTCAATTAGGAAGGCAGAGGATGTACAGGGACACATGGACGTTCACACAGCGCATGTATAATGCATGACAGGGTGGATGGACTGTATAGAGGTGCACTAGTAGATTGGATTCAGCGGTAGAGCTGCTGTGTATAAAAATACTATTTCAGACAGGATCACACACCTGAGGTTCTCACTGGCAGGTGGATTTGATGCGAGCTGGCTTGTGATGTTTGAGTGCTGTGATGTTTGTGTGTTTGTGTGTGTGTGTGTGTGTGTTTGCTGCGCTTCTTCTGACATGCACAGACACGCACCCAAAAAAAAGTTAAAAAAAAAGAGGGGAAAGGGGGTGTATCGCTAAGGGAGAGAGAGCCTGACAAAAAGAGAAAGTGAAATTGTTGTGACAACCATTCATTCCCCCAGCATCCATCTACCTCCATTTCCATTTCCATTCTCACCTGAACCAAAACAATTTCCATGGTTTAGTGTTCAGTCTGCGGCGCGGGGACTGGATGATAATAGATCTTCACTCGGCAGAGAAACCATTTTCTATCTGTTCTTAATTCTGCCTAACGGGAAATGACAAATTACCCACCAATTTCCTCGCTAAGCTGGCGAAGAGTCTGACAGTCAGGTAGAGTCAAGCTTCCACATGAAACATGCTCATTTTTAGCATCAGCCTCTATACCGGTGCTATTGTATGTTTCACCTAGCAGTATTTTTGTTCCAATCAGACATGAAGTTTTGCCCCTTAACAAAAACATTCCCGTTTAAGGTCAAAGCAAAAGGGAAGCGAGCCACAGAAGCTAGCACATTATGCTGATTACTCTTATGAAAATTACATGTAGTGGGGTGAAGGGTCACCGGAGCTTAATTCCATTTTCATGTTCGGCTCCGCGCTAGCCAAGCTGTGGGTGTCGGCGTGTGAGGCACCGTTTGCTATTTGCCTTGACAGCGCACAGTGTAATTGGCTCACTAAGGTGATTCAGTAATCGCCTGAGTGACACCTTCCCTGGGAAATTTTGACATTGGAGGTGGATGAGGATGTGGTGGACTTGAGGTGCCAGGGAAACTATAACCTTGTAGCGAAACCAAAAATGCACGGCGGGGAGATACAGAGGAGACCCTCGTCGTTCAGCGGCTTTTTTTGCACAGTATAACGAAAAGGAATAAACAATAATGAAAACAAAAAAGAAACGCACACAAAACATACTGTCGTTTATTTTTTTTGCCCCGTACAGTTTATTCTTTAACATCTCATCATGCCTCATCATCTCCTTTCCCCTGTCTTGATCATCCTCGCCCTGCACCTCTTCCTCCCTTCGTCATCCTCTTTTACTCCCATCTTCATCCTTTTACTCCTCCTCCCTCTCCTCACCCATCAGCTCCTCAGCATCCCTCCTCCCTTTTCTTCCGCCTCCTCCTCCTCCTCCTCTTCCTTCTCCTCCCTTTTTTGCTCCTGGCGTAGCTCCTGGAGAGGAGGAGCAGCCAGCGCTGTTCTGTTCCTCAGGACTGTCCTCCTCGTGCAGAACACAGATGGTTATTATGGAGCTGCACATAAATTGATTATGTTGGAAATTAACTGTTGCTGTCAAAGGCAGCCGCCAACCTGTCCCAGTGTGTCCCTGTGCCCGCTGATGCATAGGATCCAGCTGATGGACCAGATGTTTGCACAGTGCGCCGCTCCTTTTAAGGTCAGCACAAAAGTGGTATGGGGGCTCTCTGATCTCCCTCTCTTTGTACTTTCAGCCCCGTGCCCTCTTGCCTCCTGACATTTTGTGCGACTAAATTTGGTGGTTTTGATGTTAATGTTGATATTTCATTACGGTTGTGATGTTGCGATTTTTTTTTTTTTTTTTTTTCGTTGAATCAAGTTTTTTTTTCTTTCCATTACCTTGACAATCAATAGTGACATGTTTTCTGGATCAAATGTCACCACCGTTGCTAAAACTTTGTTCTGTTTTTTGACCGTTTACTCACCCCGCAGGTTTAGTCACACAAGTTTTCCCCATCAGTGAAGGCGGATGAAGATGATGCCTCACTTATGTGCCAAGATGACCATGTAGTCTCTTCACCAGCGCCGTCATGCCAACATGTCTCCAAAAACGCTGTGCCTAAGTAGGACTCTCTTCCAGCAGCTCATTACTGGTTTGTCTGGATAAGCATGATGGGTGACTCCTGGCGGTGGCCTCGAGGGACAGGTAGCACAATGCCAAACTCAGCAGAAAGTCAGGTCTTGGGAGTGTTGCTACATTGTTTTCCAGGCCTGACCTTGATTCCAGGCCCACTCCTGCATGTTTCCGTATGCATGGCAGAGTTCGGAGGGCTGCCAAAATCTGAGCCAAACAGGGAAGAGAGGACCCCTGTGATTCACACACACACACACACACACACACACACGCACACACACATACACGCAGACACATGAGGCAACACACACAGACATGGGCCAAGTCCCATTACGAAGGTTAACTTGTATGGAAATGGAAAGTTTAATGACTTGTTTCATATCATATAGGAAGAGATAAATAAAGTGAAACGGTGGAAATAAGAAGTGAACAATTATCAGACAATCTTAGACACAATAATGCAGTACACCACTCCATGACTTGATGCATGAAATCACTATGTTAGGTGTTGTCCATCTCTCTGTCGTCACGTGCATGGCTTTCCTTTCTTCATAAGAAAATCCTGCTGTTGCTCTTCATATAAAATGATGTGGTTGGTTTTTATATCCATGCATAGGAACGTCTTCTCTCTCCTCTGCACCTTTCCCATGACTATCCATCCCAAAGCTGTTGGATGCTTGTAGGCAGACGAAAGGCTTGCTGGTCAGCTGACTAGCTGAATCTGTCTCAGGCCAGGCAGGCATAGTGACATGAATATGAATGTCAGCAGGTGATAAACAGAGTGGGTCTCTGGGACGTGTGACTCTGTTTGCGACACGTACCCCTCACACCCCAGATGTAGAGGAGCTGGGGAAGCTGCCACTCAAACCGACGACATCTGAGCAGCTAGCAGCAGTAAGCAGCTACAGCAGCCTGACTGCATGGCAGCCAGCCTCACAGCACAGACACGGAAATGAGACATACAGGCAAGTAATAGCAATACTAATACTACTAATAATACTAATACTAATGCTAATACTAATACTAATACTAATACTAATACTAATACTAATACTACTAATACTAATACTAATTCATTCATTCATTTTCCATACAGGCTTATTCCTCTTCAGGGTCAGGGTTGGGGGGCTGGAGCCTATCCCAGCATGCATTGGACAGGTCGCCAGTCCATCACAGGGATAATAATAATAATAATAATAATAATAATAATAATAATAATAATATGAAGTATTGTTACAGAAACCTCACTGTGGTTGCTCATCAAGTGTGGTTGATAGGACACAAGGAGTTTCACTACAATGCTGCACTGACCACATATATAAAGCGCAACAGGAACCGCCCACTTGTTTTACGGCTCTGGTTCTGGAAGTAAATTTCCCATTCATTTACTCCAGAGACATTTCAGAAAATCCTTCTATAAAGAGTTTTAAGGCTGTTTCATATAGTATAGTGTAAAGTGTTGTCATCGACATGGTACAGTGATTCGTTCCAGCTGCATAGGATAAGCAGCTAGCTAGGTTACGTTAGCAGCTAATGCTAACGTTAGCTGACAAGACGTTCGCGGGTGCAGTAAAACAGCGAGCTCCACCAATCAGAGACGTCGCTGTTAGACTTTAGGATTGTGGGTAGTGTAGTACTTCTCCATGACATCGCAAATAAAACATGTTTTTCTCAAAACAAGGTTGATATCATACGGACTTCTACAGGAGTATACACTATCGTTTCACAACCTACTAGCTTGTGGTGAGTCTACATTGGATGGTGACGACATTATGGCTAATAATCCAAATCCCTATGCAGAATATGAATGGGATTTCCACTTTCACAACCACACTGTTGAGCTCTGTATCTCTGAGTTGTACTGCTGACTCTAATTGGTCCAACACGTTATGATGAGGTTTTTCGAGTGGAGGACTCTTTGCGTACCCAAAGGCAAATAATGTAGTTATAAACGGTGGTTTTGAATCTTTTTGAACAAGTTTATCTTCTTTTGCAAAGCATTGGTTCAGAATACGTTTCAACATCCAGACAGAGTAAAAAAAAAAAAAGGCAGGGAAAACAATGTTCAGGATTTTGGAGCAATGTGTGTTCATTGTTCCCCAACTTAGATTAGAAGAGAGAAAAAGGCTGGAGGATTTCTGGTGATTTACACACCTCTGTAAAAAAAAAAAGAGGCAGAAATCTCCTTTTCTTCTCATCTCTATCAGGCTGGAACACCTTGGGCTGATAGGGGCTCAGAGGTAGCTACAGGCCCAAATGAAATTTTCCACGTTTAAGTGTGTGTGTATGTGTAGGCATGTGTGTATATGTGTGTTTCTGTGTGTGTGCACATGCGTGTAAGTGTGTGTGTGTGTGTGTGTGTGTGTGTGTGTGTGTGTGAGAGTGTATGGTAGTGGTGGTGGTGGTGGATATTTTCCAATCACTGCTCTGCCGGTTTCTCATTGTTCTGGGAAGCTGTTCGCCATTCTGCACGATTAACAGTATTATCTGTACCTAGCCCAGTCAGCCAGCCAGTCCTTGGGCCATTGTGTTCCCGTCAGGGGTGAGTGCTCTGGGCCCTGCATGTCACGCCTGCCCCCCATCAGCAGGGACAGGCTTGGCTGGGCCCAGGTGGGAAGTGCTGGCATTTGGGCCCTGTCCACTGCAGGAGGGAAGGGGGGGAGACAGGAGGGGACGGGGGAGGGGGGGGGGGGGGGGGGGGGTAAATGGCCTCCACAGCAGGCAAGAAGCAGAGAATGGGTCCCTTTGCCCAGCCACAGCCCCAGTTCAGGGGTGAGGAGGGGTGAGCGGGGTGAGGACAGGAGGCCCCCGGGGGCCACCTTTGCGTGCCCTGAGCACAGAGCTCCATCTGGTCACTCTGCAGAGGAGACAGTGTCTGTGACAAGACTGCTTTTAGAAACCAGAGCCACTCTCTCTCCTCCTGGTCCTCTCTGTCCACCTCTCCCCTCCGTAGTCTCTCTTCAGTCTGTCTAGACTCTCTGCAGATAGAATAATACGGTTATTGGTTTGGTTGTTTGTTTATTACCTCCAAAATAACGGAGCAATTAACTCGTATGAAAAACTGCCAAAAGAACCAAATGTCAAGAGCGTTGGAATTTACCTAGCAACCCGGCCCGGTCCAGGGAAGTGATAATGAATGACGGAGCCCTTTAACTTCTAGAGGTGTTATTAGGTCTGGTGGTGTTAGCGTGGGTCTCCTCCCAGTCTCCACCCATGGAAATGTCATATTAGCATAACAGTGCCAACCTATTGGATTGGATCTCCCCGTCTCTCCCTCACTCTCCCTCTCTCTCTCTCTCCCACCAATGACCCCCAGGCCTCTCTCTGCCCTCTCCTTTGAACCTCTGAAGGTTTTGCCCGGGCTCCGAGGTCCTTTTCTCCCCCTGCTGCTCTTTACCCCTCTCTGCTACGCTGTATAATTGACTCAGCTGCAGCCTTTGTGATATAATAACTAGTTTACCTGGCAGAATGACATTTCACAGGCTCTGAGCCACCATAAAGCTAATTGTTCTAGCTCTATGTGTGTATATGTGTGCAGCTAAAGATAAGAGGAGAGCGGCCGCTCCATTTGTGCTGTATAGGCCACCAAACGGCTAGAAGTGACATTTATCTCCACACTGAGCCTCAGTCCCAAACATAGCCTGATGCACTCCCTCTCTCTCTCTCCCTCCCATTCCTCTCTCACATACAAATTTCCTCTCTATTCCCTTGCACAGACATACTGTAGTTTTATGTGTGTGTGTGTGTGTGTGCGCCTCCCCTAGACCTCAACCAGCCACCCTGCACAGCAAAGATAGGGTCTTTAATTTAGGCCCAGTGCCTTTATTTCTCCTCTCGCCATTCCTCACAATGTGGGAGGAAATAGGGGAGATATGTGGGGGAGGAAGGGAGGTAGGGTTTATATGTGAGGTGCAATTCTGAGGTCTGTGTTGCTTCTGGGTGCACGGCGCTGGTTGTCACATTCATCTGTGTCTTCTTATGGAGCCAAGTTATTGTTCTAAGTATTGTTCTACCAAATAAGGTACCGCTGAACACCACGGTATCTAAACCTGAGATCAATGAAGCTCAACCAACGTCAGATTACCCACATCTTCAATTGCAGAGTTTACCCACCTTTTTAGGCTGACATAAATCTTCATGAGGTAAATTCATAGTATATATCACAGCAAGTAGCACAAAACTGATGTATGTTATCGGGTCTTTTCAGTAAGTAAGTCTTTTCTGTAAATATAAGATTGTGTATATAGTGGTAGTTTACTCACCTTTTTATTTACCATTGCCTCACTGACTGTTCACATATGCAACCACATTGCTAAGCCATTATTGCATGGCTCATTTGAGCTAGCTAATTGCTAGCTGTAGCACCAGTGTAGCAATAGGCAGGACATGTAGCATCGCTAGTAAGCATTTAGCTGTTGATCCAAAACTTCAGCTGCAGCCATTTCTTCAAACAAGGACGAATGGTGACTGTGGTCGATATTGGCCAATATTTCTCTGATCGTAGAACATGAATTGACTTTCAGTGAGTTCTGGATTCTCGAGTTTCTTACAGTAGGAACACAGTTATTTATTCAGACAAATAGAAAAACAATACACTCTTATGTCCAGAAGTGCCTTGTTACAGATGGAGGGTTACATCAGAACCTTGTGGCCCTCTTTTTTTATGTGAGCCGAGATCAGCAAGGAGGAAGTTCTTCTATAAAAATGACCATCATACCTTATGATTCTTATGGTTCATTGACTGTAGAGTTGGAGTTTATTAGACCCACTCTCAGGGCTGATGCTCCAGGTTCCTCAGGTTATTGCTGACCTGGGAAAGACTGCCTCTAGATTTTGCGCTCCATACACCTGGAACCACCTGCATCATACCCTGAAGCTTGATGCTTTCAGAAATCTGCTTTAAGAGATATTCAACACTAAATCACATTCTTGTAAACAGATGTAAACACATTTGTATGACTTCTATATGGTGACACCTATCAATACTGGACATAAGTTCAATATTGCAGGTATACATAAAGGTTGCTTTTAGGCCCAAAAAATATATGTTCTTCAGTTGAAAAGTTAATCTCTGCACTGCTCTGCTGCACTGCCACCCCGATCGGTGATGGAATACTGAAGATTTAGGGGTGGTATGAGTGGGTAGAAATGTAAAAAATGATGCGGAAATGGTGAATGTTTTGATTGATTATAGTAAATACTGTTTGTGTCTTTCTGTTGCGTCTGACTCGTACGTTGGGAGTTGCCCAGTACAACCACAGTCCAACCACGCAGCTGCACCGGAGCCGCTGGGAGGTAAGTCCATTAGTCAAGGGCACTTCGGCGGTATGTGTTGAGGGAGGGGGAGAGCACGTCTCATTCAATTCCCCATGCCCAGATCTGATAACCGTTATTGATAACCAATGTCATAACGGTAACCCTCTGCCAAATTTTCAAGTACACTTACCTCACACATGGTATTTTACACTGCGTGGTAATTGAACAGTGTTTTGTCTCTTAATTGGAAATGTCATATTGTATACTTGTATATTTTCTCGTCTATGTTCTGAGTGTATGGCAACCAATTTACCGGGTCAATTACATTATGAAACGGTGTACGGTAAACCTTGTGAGGTCCGGGAATGGAGACCGAGCTGTCTGATGCCACCCATCTTTCTATTGAATCATATTCTTTATATAGAGTCTGACAACACACTTAGAGAGCGGAGACCTGCAGCCTGACATGTTTTGTATTGATTCTGTCTGTCACACATTCAAATCGCTCTGTCTCGAGTTTCAGCAGAGAGAGAGAGAGAGAAAAGGGAGATGAGCAGTGCAAGGAGATACATTGCACAGTGACTGTATATTACTATTGATCCCAACTTTGAATGAGAGAATTGATTTGATTGAACAGTCATTCCGTCCTGTGCGATCAGACTAAAAGCATGCCGACTCGTATCCATCCGGGGGATTTTGCTTACGACCGATTTGAACCGGCTCCTGGTGCATCCTTGGCCTCTCGATGACATTTACAGATCAAAAAACATCAGACAATTTAGTAAAACAGCATGTTAGCCGTGACTGAGAAGGAAATAAAGTCACCATAGACCTACAAGGTAACGACCATGCAAGGATTATCACAGTGCGTGCTTAAAATGTGTCTATTGCTGTATTAAAAAAAAAGCTTATATCAGAATTAACAACACATCCGTCTATACCGGCAGATTTTGAGGGTGCGTGTCCGCCTGCCTCTGTGCCGAACAGACTGTGGGATGTCACTGTTGCGTCACCAGGTTTCTTCTGCTCTGTTCCTGTCAAAAAAACCCACAGGCCCACCCATTCAAGATGGCCTCTCTGTTTCCCACTTAGAGAAATAGATGGAGTGTTTAAGTGTTTTTGTCAAGTCAAATGGCACCAGGCAGATGACTGCATTCCATTACCATAATTTACCCTGGTGCAGGCTGTCAGGGTGTATCATCAGCAGGTCTCGCTTCCCGCCCTACGCAGCCACACAGCAGCCTATAGGCAGGTGGAGCGAACGGCCAGTGGCTCAACGCACCTCTCAGTAGGTTCAGATTAGTTTGGCGAAGTTTGGTTTGCGGTCTGCCACAGCTCGTCATCGGTAAAGTTAGCTTCTCCTTCCACTTGCGCGGTGACAGCTGAGTGCTGAGTGGCACTCGTCCGTCAGTCTGTCCGCATGTCCGTCCCCACCTGTCTCTGTCTGCCAAAAGCTTTCAAGGGGCCTGCCTGGCGCAAATCTGTCAGGCAGATGGGGGGCCGGCTTTTTACATCTCACTTGAGGGACGCCCAGGCAACACAATCTGCGGGCCCCACAATGCAGCGTGTCTGAACCCTGCGAAACCCCGAGCGGAGAATCGATGCGGCGCCACGCGCGGCCCAGATTCTCTGAGCAATCCCTCCGTATCCTGCCTGTCTGCGTCTACCTTCTGCCTGGCCCCTTCAGAAGAACTCTGCATCTTTTATTTATCCCTTGAAATAAGGCTGGACCCTGACGAGAGCACAGGCTGTACGTACACACACACACACACACACACGCACACGCACACAGACACCCACACAAATGGGCCTCCTTCTGTTACTGAAAAGTCGGCAATTATGGAGAGAGAGGGGAGGGACAGTTGGGATTTGCATATGTCGTGGAGAGAAGAAACTACATCTCCCACAAGGCCCGGCGGTGGAAATGAACCAGCTGTCCATGGTTTGTAGATCAGATCCCATCCTCTTGATTACGAAATCACAGAATAATAAGGACTAAAAAGTTGCGGGCCGTGCTGTGTGTTCCTCCTTTGTTGTTCCCTAGAACAGAAGTTATTTTGCCTCCGCTGCCTCCGAGCCGTTTGCCGTGTGCCAGCGTTTGGTGCACTGTGCTCCACTTGTTCCCGCTCTCGCACAGAAACTCGGGAAGGCTCCAGCCCTGCCCCTCCAAAGCTGTCATGTGAACTCCCGCTTTTGTTTAATTTACATTTTGAGGCACAGCCCATCAATCCCCCACCACCACCTCCTCGCTGCCCCCTGCCAACACCACCAGCACCACCACCACCACCCCGCCACACCAACTGGCTTCATCAAAAATGCAGAGTTCAAACTAATTAGTGACATTTGGCCGTTTGTGAAACTTTTCTTTTCCTCTCCAAGTTCAGCTTCTATCAAGCGGCTCAGCCCACTCTTGGTCTCTTACCTCATGGAAGACTTTTCATCCATGTGAAAAACTACAGTAGTGTACATTGAAACGGGAAAGAGCGACTTCATAACATCAGCGCAGATCAGTATCTGACACACGAGACACCACGTTATCCCATTAGCTTGTTATGTGATGATCGTCGGGCTTGAAGAAAATAAAATGATGAAACCATAACACAAACACGAAACGTAATAATATAAGATTAGGATAGTGCATGAGCTTGTTCACTGCACAGTTTGATTTTATCAGCAGGTTGTGATCGCATCAACAGCTCACATTCCACTTTCCTCAAATTTCAACAAGCAGTACATTTGATAAGGATTTATTGTATTGGGACACACAGAAAAAAAAAAGAAAAAACTCATTTTCTCATAACACTGTAATAACAAAAGGAGTTTGTTATGCGTGCCTGTGCCTTTAAGTGGATTTAAAGGTTTGCTTTTGTCATGAGAGACATCTGTCTGCTCTATTAAAAATAGCTCACAGTATGAAGACAAACATCTGCAGAGACTAAAATAAATAAACATAAACGATGGCATGAAAGCTTAATTACACCGATAAGGATTGATGTCGTTATATGGATTATGTGGAAGTGCAGAACCTGGGGTTTAGAGATATAACACACACACACACACAGACAGACACACACACACATGCACACACACACACACGCGCACACGCCTATTCAACGTGATTTGGCCAGTGTAATGATCTTTTCAAAGGACCCATGGTGAGGTGTTTCTATACCGCCAGCTGTTCTTCAGTCGGGGCACAAACAGGTGCCGTATATATAAATGTTTTCCACGTGCATCAATCATATACGAGACTTCATCGGGGAGAGTACATCAATGGACGAAGCTGTTTGTATTTTCTGGGTAATTCCTGTTGATCTCGCGGGAGGCAGCTGTATATGGGGGGGGGGGGGGGATCTGTTGCAGTCAGCATCAGCATGTCAGATGGAGTTGACTCGACACGCACGCGAGCGGCTTCTTCATTCAAGACTACCCACGTTCACATCCGCCATGACCGACGAGACGCAGCATCATCTGACTCAGACTTCGACTGAATCACGTCTCGGGAGAGTTGTCATGTCACACAGGTGCCTCATTATTCACAATGTCACAGCACCCCCTTCAGCTGACTCACTGGAAATGGGTGACAACGCGTAGACCCACACGGAAACCGGACATATGCACGTCGCTATTGTTTTTTTGTTGTTGTTGTTTTTATTTGTTTTGCCTGTTCAATTTTATTCCATCTGGAAGTGAAACTGTTCCCGAACTTGAAAAAAAAAAAAAAGTTTCTGCCAAACTTTCTTCCTACTTGTGTTTTCCCGTCGAGTTTGGGGGTTGGGTAGGGGAGCGATGTGAAAATGAGTGAACAGCAGAACGTGGTTGAGGAATGGAACGGTGCAGGTGAGGAGAGGGGAGGTAAAAAGCTGACAACGTTAATATGGAACCAAAAGGAGAGCGCAACCTGGCAGTCACTCAAATCCTGCACCTGCACCTTTACAAAACAGGCTCTCCGGTGTGCCTCTCTGGCTCCCCCCCTCTCTCTCTCTCTCTCTCCTCTCTCTCTCTTTGTCTCTCTTGTTTCTCCTGCTCTTTCTCTCTCTCCCTCTCTCTTCCCTTTCCATGTGCTGTGGCTCGGGGCGTTGTCATTTTCGGCATGTTTTCTCTACACTGTGCACTCTCTGTGTGTGTTAATTGCGGCCACCCTTGGGGAAGGGGAGAACGATGAGGAGGACCTGTTTGAGAGCAGCCGTGCCAGGTTCTGAGGTACGACTCAGCGTGGAGCTACAGACACCTGGTCTGCCTGAAGGGCAAGAGGAAAGGTAGACTTTTTCTTTCTCTTCTCCCTCCTTCTGCCCTCCCCTCGCTTTTCTTTCGACCTCTCTCTCTCTCTCTCTCTCTCTCTCTCTCTCTCTCCCTCCCTCTCTCTCTCTCTCTCCCTCCCTCTCTCTCTCTCTCTCTCTCTCTCTCTCTCTTTGCTCTCCTCTTGCTTGGAGAAAACAGCTGCTGTACAGCCTGTGCACAGACATCCCACCTTACCAGCCCAACCTATCCCATCAATCACCACACACCACACACCACTGTTCGGGGTGTGTGCTGTGCATGTGTGTGTGTGTGTGTGTGTGTGTGTGTGCTAGAAATGGAGCAACGTACAACTTTGTGGGTCAATGACTTTGAAACAATTGATCCAGAAGGCCCGAGGCCACCGTTCTCGCTGATAATGCTTCATAAATTACAACAATATATCACTGACCATCCTCACCAGCTCTTCATCAAGGTTACCCACTGGGGAGCAGCTACAGGATCACCCGTTCTCTGAACCCGTAGGCTAAACCATTAATACCACTTGAGGTGAGATCAGTAGATGCAGGTGACTGTTGGTGGCGTCAGGTTTTGCCCTATGAGAGTCCCCAGAAACGTTTCCTCCCAGACCCAGAGTATCCATCGTTGGCACAGACTCAACATTTTAGTCCAGTTTTAATACCCGTAGAGGATTTTGGTGAAATTACTTCCACGAATCTAACGTCGGACTAATAACTGCGCAGTCGCCGTGTAATCCGCGTCTGCCGCCGCATTGTTTGGCTCGGATTTATAGCCCTCATCGCTTTTGTCACTTTGTCACTTGGATCTTGGCCTTTCCACTCAACTTTGACATTCACGATCAGCTCGGCGGCCCATATGCGCGCGTGGCGGTTGAGTGATGAGAAAGTTGCCTGGTTTTCATATTCAAGTCTGACATATTGAAGAATGGAAAGATGCTCGTGGAGCGCTTGTGGGCAAAGGCAGTGACATACGGACAGTCTATCTCCCTCTCTCTCTCTCTCTCTTTCTCTGCGAGTTTATCTCTTTCTTTCTCTCTCTCTCTCTCTCTCTCTCTCTCTCTCTCTCTCTCTGATACACACACATACACACACACAGAACTTGGTCAGCAGCACAGATGAGTTCTGGGAAAACAAGCAGCTGCAGGAGGAGGAAAGGACCATAAGGCTGGACGGCTTGCCAAATTTCATCATCTATTATGGATTGCCTGAGATGCACACTCTACTGCAACCAGAGGCATGCTTCAGACTCACATGCAACCACATCATCTACGTGCACACGCGGGTGCATGCGCACACATGCATGCACTGACCGCTCACTTGTACGCACACAAACAAACGCGCACACAGACACATGTTTCTTCACACACAAGTACAGACACACGGACACACACACACATCATCGTCATTTTATCGCACTTAAAAGTTCAAATTTAGATTTTGTAAAGCAACTGTTGAGGTGGGTTTGCCGCAATTACTCGCGCCTGACTGCTGTTCAATGATGCAACGGGTGATGAAAAACAAATTACGCAGCATCAAAAAGTGTATTAATGATTGTAATTATTGTTTCAGATGAAGCGGGATGAAAAATATTGACGACACGTAGAGGGGACTTCTCCCTCTCAGGCCTCTCAGTCTCTCACCTCACCGCATCACCTCTTCATCCTGCTTGGTTTTCCTTTGGTATCGGGCTTTTTCAATGAAACGGCACCTACACGGGGAAGGCATTTCCTCTATAGCTGACCTCTGCACCTCAACGCCACACAATCTCAAATCCTGCGGTTGCGTTTTATCGAGTGCTCTCTTCATTCTCGGTCTAATCTTTAGGAAGGGGTTTGGGTGGGGGGGGGGAAGGATGGGATGACTTGTTGTTTTGCGTGTTTGTGTATCTTTTCAGAGGGAGCACTTTGGCAGGCGCCATTACCGCCCAGCAGTAAATTGCCTTGTAAATTACAGTGCCGGGGTAATAAAGCCAGATTTGTATATCACCGGGAGTGGAGACTGTGTCTGTCTTGTAAATTTAATTAAACAGCAGGTGCAAAATCAGGTCATATGGCTTTGATGTGCCCCATGTGAGAATGACAACCAGACAAAGATTCTAATACGGGCGGCATTTCCATATTTTTGCATGCGGCGGGCGGCGGTAGGGAGGTAGGGGGGGAGGTAGGGAGGTAGGGAGGTAAGGGCGGGGGGGGGGGAGCCTCGCCCAGCACCTTGTAGTGTATTAAATTTCACCCCAAATTAAAGAGGATTCAAATTAGCTGTCACCTTCAATTTTAATAGATCTACAGCAAAATAAGTGGCTAAGCTCTTCAAAAAACAGCCTCTCGCGTGTCTGGAGTGTGCATAAATACAGCCATTACCAACACCTAGCGCCGACTGAAACACCCTCAGACTAATTGGCTCTTATTGCCTGTCTACTGTATACACCGCGCGGTATCACAACCAACTCTTCCGAACGCGATTAGAGCACACCTCAACAACTCCGGCGAAACAGGATGAGGCATCTCGCTTGCACCGGCGCCTGCAGTAGAGTGGAAAAAAAAAACAAGGGATTTTCCAAGCCAACTAGAATCAGGTTTTAATATAGACCTCCTTCTGGCTGATGCGCAGTGAAGCCAAAAATCATCCTCTTATGGCTGTGCTTGACCTGCGACACCGTCAACGCGCTGTCTGGGATCCAGAAGGCCCTTTGCTGTACGTCCGTTTGAGCTCGCTGCCAGAGAGCCTACAAACGTGTCAGCGGCATCAGTTGACCTGACGGCAACACCTTCGCTTGTTTCTTTTTCTTTTTTTTTTTTTTGCGGGGAGGAAGTGGTTGATAATTACCACCTAGGATGTAGCCATCTGTGCCGCCCTTTCACGGCCTGTTAAGCTCGCTTTTCAGAAAGTTTACTGGTGACAGAGGGCACGCGAGAGGAGTGAACGCCGCGGCGCATTAAAAAAGACTGCACACTCAAGCGATATTAAAAAGCAACGCTAAGGAGCTGATTTACTGGGGAGGAGGAGAGGAGGAGGAAGAAAAGGAGGTGCAAGGAGAGAGGGAGAAGAGGAGGAGGGGTGGAGGTTGTATTGATTTGTTAATGAACTCTACAGGAAATATGGATTTACAAGCAATAAGCAAGTTCCTGAAGCCTGGAGGCGTTTGGTAACACTTCAACTCACTCTCAGGTGAAAGAGAGTAGATGATCAACAAAGTGTCACTTAATCCTAACCCCAACCCAACCCATTGTACACATTATACTTGAAGTTCAGTATCATTGGACGATCAAAGTCCCCAGTCATTGTGAAACTCAGCCAGTCAGTTTCACAATGACTTCAAAATAAAAGCGTTAACGATCCCTCGTTTGTATTTTTGTTCCAACCTGTCCCGAACACATTCCGCTCCAGTAACTTTTTCATCAAACCCGTCCATCGTCTTCGGTGAGTCAGGGCCGCCCCATTGTCATCCGCCGTCAGGGACACCTGTGTTTCGGGGGAACAGGGCCGCCGCGGTTATCATCAAGCTGTCGGATATCTGTCTCTTTGGCAGGATCTGTGTGGAAACCTTCACTGTCAAAGCCTGTCAAATTTCAGTGAGTCTTTAATGAGAAAATGCCATGTTAAAACCACAAGCATGTATCTGTGCTTGCTTGCGTGTGTGTGTGTGTGTGTGTGTGTGTGTGTGTGTGAGAGAGAGAGCAGGCTGGGGGAACAGGTGCATAGCTGGAAGCTGTGGTGGTGGTGGTGGTAGGAGCGGTAGGGGCTCGGTACAGTACGTCATCTCTGATAGCTGACGGTTTCAGTCCCACTAATCAAACACACATCAAAAGGCAGTGACTAAAAGAGACATGACTGACATTAAATAAAGACCAGTGGGCTGGAAATTGATCACACCTCGTTTCTCAAATTTCATATCAAACCCAGAGAGGAAAACACTTTTTTTTCTCTATATGCTGTAGCTTAAAGCGATGTTTAAAAAAAAAGAAAGTTAAACTAAATGTAAACCGAGTACTTTTCAAAACCCCTGACATACCGATGTTCACACAGTTCAGTTTCTTTTTGACTTTGTGCCCGTTGCAAACCCAAATCCCCGAGGTTGCCGCTGTTCTCGTGTATATCATCGTGACAGAAAACAAGAGTTCGTTAGTTTCCCTACAGCGCTGAACAACCGTTCCTCTCCCCTCCGTCCCAACAGGCCTGTCGGAGGCCAGGTGAGGAGGCTCAGGTGAATGACCGCAGGCAAACTTAAAGTAGGAGGGAAAGGAGGGAGGAGGCAGGAAGGGGGGGGGGGGGGGGGGGTGTGTGTAGAAAAAGAAGTGGGTTGAGGCAGATGAGGGACAGAGGGTGAAAAGGGGTAGAAGTGGAGAAAAGATGATGCTGAAGGGGGAGGAGGAGGTCGTGATTGGAGGAGGAGGGAGGAAGGTAGAGGGGGGGGAGGGGTGCAATCCAATCTGTCATCAACATTGACGGCTCTTACGCAACAGCCTCTTGTGTAAATCAAGTGAGTGACAGGAGTGTACAGATGTATCCATCTCTCTGACGTGCTGCATTAGACCTACGGACTAAAGGTAAGACGCTGAGGAATCTAGACAAAAAGTACACATTTTTAGTCTATACACCTTCATGTTATGATTATTTTACAGTACATATTGTGTGCATTTTCACAATATGATGAAACCTTATTTCCTAGATGATCCTGGTTGTGCAAATGTGGACGCGTGCTGCAAGTGAACATTTCAAACAACAATCTAGGCCACACACCCTCTAGAAAAGCACACAAACAAACAACATCCCACGTTGTTGGTTTGAGCTCACTGAGCCCAAGCCGGGCCAGACCCACGTCCCGAACCGCAGGAAGCTAATGAGAGCCGAAAGGTGTCACGGGCCGAGGGGACAAAGAACAAAAACGACGACATGCAGGGAGAGAGCGGATCAGAGGGGCGACCCCGATGAGCCCTGTCATCTTATGTCAGTTGACTGGCTGATGAACAATGGCCTCTGGTCGCAGCTAGAGTCGAACCTGTGTGTGTGTGAGTGCGATTGAGAGAGTGTGCAAGCATATGACCGAGTGCACATGCCTATTATTAACCTTTAACCCCCACGGAGAGCTGGCAGGGGGCTCTCAGCTCTTAATGTCAACCTGTGTTTACTGCATTCATTCCTGTGCGGGGGCAGACAAACGGCGCCTGTCAATGTGACATGTCAGGAGTCAGCGAAGAGCCTCCATAACAGGCCACTGTGCTCACTGGGACAGAAAACAATACACGGTTGTATACGCCTGTAGACGGGGACTGAGGGGTGACTGTTTGAAGCCTGACATGACTGTCATGTGAGCAGAACAAGAAAGAATCAATCCCTGTCTTATGAATCTCATGAACTGGTCTAGTCTTATCTAGTCCATTCTTATCTAGTCTCGTTCCAGACTGTATTCTGTCTGTATGTAGTGAGAAAGTGTTTGGTGAGTTGTGGAGCTAAAAAGTGCGGGAAAATATAGTCAATCGACAGTAGGCAGCGAATATGTCTAAAATTTCCAATACTAGATGTTCCACTTCTCTGCAGTTGGTTTGCAGTGTGTGTCAAAAGTGTGTGTGTGTGTGTGTGTGTGTGTGTGAGAGAGAGAGTGTGTCAGTATTGATGAAGAAGCCTGTGCTGTTTTGATAGCACTCTAGTTCCCTCTTCTGGCAGGCATATATACCATTCACATGAAGTGGAAGATGTTCTCTACAACACCACCACTGAATGACTGGATGAATCCTTCCACTATATCATAGCATCCATGTAAATTCACCCTCAGAAGTACGTCTGAGGCCCTAGACACTAGACACTAGACACATCCACAGGGCTTTAAATGACCACACCAACAAGCTATTGAGCTAACTCTTCAGGTTCTCGACTAGGATGAAGGACGGTCTCTCAACCAGACGAGTTAATTCATCCAGTTTCCATTCTTTAAATCCATTTGGCAGGTCAGCGAACCGTTATAATCTATCACGGCTTTGAACAGGGAGAACATAAATAGCTGCTAGCTTTATAATAATCTTACACTGTTCAGTGAGCATTTGGGAATAGACGCTAACTCACACAGAGCCGTCAATCAACACCTCCTGCTATGAAATCTGAGACCATATCACAGGCAGCTGTTCTGCATTTAAACCAGGTAAAATGAGGTATCATCTGCATATCTATGTCAAATGTGTTTGTACTTTTCATAATTTGGTATAGACTTGTCAAGATTGAATTATCATGGAAGGGTGGAGTTTAAAACGGACAAGACAAATGTTTTCTACTCAATAAACTCAGTATAAGTAACAATAGCATCAAATATCTAAATGATATATATATATATTTTGAAAACGTCTTTCCAGCGCAGTGTGCCGACTGACCTCCAGGAGCTAAATCTGCCCTGTAGCTCCTATCAACTCTCACTGTATCTGCACTCTCCCAGGTTCTGCCCGGACTGTATCCAATACCGTCTGCTCAGCACCTGCCGGGGCACTTTTCCTCTGGATATTCAATTACTTTGAGATATTTTACGGCACATTCATCAAAAAATGCTTGGATAGGATGAGCAGACACTCCATGCATACCAGCACTTGCACAGTCCCATTGCAGGTTGGTGTGTGTGTGTGTGTGTGTGTGTGTGTGTGTGTGTGCAACCCAAACCAGCTCATGACTCGTGGCTCGACATGCTGGTCAGTCAGAACAGCCATCATGAGTCGTGATTGTAAGAGGATTTTCCACATTCTCCCTGCGATGATGTTAAAGCACACAGGCTAAGAGGTGAAGCGACGGTTGGTTGGTTAGTAAGTGTGGAGCATCGGAGGAGGGGGTTGTTGATGGGGAGCAGAGGAAGGACTTGGCACCGAGCTGCCGAAGGTAAAGCCAGAACAGACCAGCCTGATCGGCCGGCAGCCAGCACACAGAACCTTGTGTTCTATACAGAGCAGGTGCAAAGGCCTCTCTCTCGCTCTTGGCTCTCTCTTTCATCCTAATTCCCTTTCCTCGGGTTCGATTCTTTCTTTCTTTTTTCCAGGCAAATACACCGACTCGCTCCTCCCCGCCTTTTCTTTCCTACCTCCTCTCTAATTCCTCTGTTCCACCTGGCCCTATCTCTCGCTGTATCATACTTCATTTGCTCCAGATAACACATCAGCCTCGACGCCCATCCGCAAAACCCCGTCGCCATGGCGCCCGCAGATGGTAACTTCCTGTGGTCCTGCCCGTTGATTGGTGGAGAGCCATCTAAACAGAGAACAGCTGGTGAGGGGATGATATATCACCGGGCGTTTGCACTTTCATTTTCAGGGTTGTCTTGTTAATGCTCCCAATCGAGCATCTGGCAGGAAATAGACAAAAGAGAGAGAGAGAGAGAGAGAGAGAGAGAGAGAGAGAGAGAGAGAGAGAGAGAGAGAGAGAGAGAACAACCTGTTCTTTGGTGAACCTCAACAAAAGGCAATGGACATGGAGAGATGCTTTTTAGAGAAAGTCAGAAAGAACATAAAAGAATAGAGAAGATGTTCTGAGTCATTTTCAGAAAAAGGAGTGATGAATATGACTCGGCTCTTCAACCTCAAAACACACCACATGAAAAACGAATTGTATGACTCAAACGTTGAGTTATTTATCTCAACTGTGTAGGTACAGCTGGGCTCAATCAGTGTAAAGCTACTGTATGGGAAATGGAAATAGTGATTATGAACACTTTCTAAAAGCTTGAGTCTTATACAAAATAAATAAATACATAAAATAGATGAATAGATAAAACTATAAGTGGCAAAATGTCTAATTTTTGGGGGGGAATTCTCTCTGATATGTTGTTGAAAACCAGTCCAGTAAAGGGAAAATCAGTAGCGTTTCCTATTTTTCTAGCATAGAGGCCAAAGTTGACTCAACAGTCAATATTTTCATATCTGAAATGCATCATCTGAAGTTAGCGGTGGGTTATTCTTCAAATGTGATACATAAACTCATTGGTCTTGTTGATTTGTTCCACACTAACCTCTTGATTTTCACTGATACCTGTGATTTGTGCACAGAGCAGAGTAATCATATTTTCATTGTAAGTCTCTTGGTGAGTGGAAAAGCACACTACTCACTTTGAACAGCAGAGGGAGCCATTACACAAGATCTAATGGACCAGAAGGATCTAAAAAGTATATTTGAGACTCAGAATTGTTTTATTTCATCGATTGGTGCAAATGAAGAGAACAGAATCACAAAAACAACAACCTTTAATACCTGGTGTCACAGTGTTAGTGGAACTGTAGATACACACGGAGATGCCAGCTATAAGTCTGACTTGTACAGAGGTTATCCAATTATGCCATTTTACAATGTTTATATCTTTGTCTCACTCATCGCTCAGGTCAATTAACTTTCAACTCAGTGCAGTCAGTATGGCCATTGACCAGAACTAAAAAAAAAAACCTTCTTGAACATCTTTACGTACAGATGTCTCCTGTATAATGCAGTATTTTCTCTCACAACGATCCACGTGCTGAGGTGACTGATTGAAAGTGAATTGACCAATCAGCACTGAAGTATTCCTCCTTTACACAGATGATGCAAATACTACAACGCAAAGTATTACCGAACATAGGTGTATAAAAACTGATGTAAAAGAAAAACAGAACGTGCTTTCTCAAACGCACACACACGCACACACACACACACACTTAAGTGGGGGACAATGCTACCATTCCAAAGATCTTTTGAGGCTACAATATTGTTATATTTAACACAGAGTAGTCAGAGAAAAAAGCATGCGACTTCATCTCTCGACAGAACAGGTTATAAAATATAAACTGCTTATCGTAACCAAACGTGATGGTGTACTTCATAGAAACTTAGTATAGCCGCAAAGTAAAGCTCAAGCCTTGGTAACACAATCATCACACCTTGCTTTCCATCCCAGGGCCAACGAAGACAAGCAAGCACACCATTCCAACATGACGTTTTTACACCTTGCTGCCAGCCGTGTTGATGTTTCATCTGGGGAAAAGGTTATCATATAAACGTTAGTCAGTTATTTATAGCCCTGGCAAGCCCCTGGTGGCCCTAGTGTAGAAAACGGGTTATTATGTGATTTGACATTGCGGTGACTGCAATGTACGGTTTTGGCCCTTTATATTTGTTGCATAATATCTACCTGCTCAGTGGTGCCGGCCGACGTGGGTCAAATAAGAGCTATGTTGTGGGAAAAAAACAGGATGATTTTGTTTCAGTTTGTGCCTATTCGGGAATTTTATGATCATTTTCATGTGTTTAAATAAATGTCAAACCATTTCAAATAAATGTTCTCCAGTCGGGCGTGGGCACCACCAGATAACATGAGATCCCATAATGATAATATTGTTAAAACCCTTCCAGCATGGTTGCAATCTCTCATATATATGTATTGACTTTTCCATTGAGTTTCCATTGATTTTAACTGTGAAACCCCCTGCGATAAACACCATACCATACAGAATGAATACTGGACTCTTCACTGTTCATAACATGAAGTAAAACAATGAAACCCATATACAGTGCAACACTTACATAAAGAAGCATTAAACTCTCCCACCTCGGTTTATATCGGTTTATACATTACAAATACATGGTCAAAACGCACGTCTTATGCCTTCCTTGAAATCTGCTTGGCACGATTGTCATAAAAACAGCTTCTGGAATGGAAATATTTTTGTAGGGAAACTGAGAAGATATCAATTTGATATCAAACCGTGCTCATACAGTAGGCGGGGTCAGCGGAAAAAAATATAGGCTACAGGTACTGAAACTTTAAGGCTAATAATCACAAGTAGGTGTATGTATTGGAACTATAATAGGGCAAGAGGGTTGTGAGTAATAACGGCTAAACAACTGCTCTTGGTTGCTGCAGCCACAGTGCTCTTGAAATGCTACATACAAGTAAATGGTTCATAAGGATGGAATGGCATGGTGAGCTGGAATCTGAAAACAATATGACATAATGGTTACGGACCCCCAGACTAAGTCGCTGCGAGACACTGCGTCTGTGCTGTAACTGATTTAACAGAATAACCATTTCACATGAAGCATTTCAAAACAGCGATTTGAGGGTGCATAGCCTCGGAAAAGCCTCGCTAAGTCGCACTCCTTGCCCCCCCCCAGAACCAGAAAAAGTGTTTTGTCACAAGCTTTAAAATACAGCTAAAACACAACATGATGGATATGTAAGAAAATTCAAACTTGAGGGTGACAGGAAAAAAATGGAGGGTTCCTGAATAAATTCCCTGATGAAATAAAAGCCGTGATATGAACACGTGCGGTGGAATCCAGCAACTTTACTACACAACCTCCGAGTGATGCGCCTACTCACGGCGTACAGTTGATATGACCGATCGATAACCTTTTTAAGAATGGTAATGTACAAACTTGCATAGATAAAGTGATATAGAGCAGCTTCACAATAATAGAACATTCGGTTTATTCTATAGGCTATCCTATCATCCCTGCGAGGAGTAGCTGCTTGTTGTTGGAGGTCTCAATACCAACCGAACATGACATTAACACTCAGACCACTAACATATGCAAGTTTGCAATTTTTGGGCCGGCGGGTATTTGTTAAGTATCAGAGAGCGGGAGTCTGATCCGAGCTCAGTTTCAGGGTCACGGTGGTGGTTCCAGATCGGCACTCCCGCTCAGAGAGACTTAGTAAATACAGGCCCTGATTCACATAAAACATCTGTTTTAGGATAGTTGTTTTCGTAACAGCAGTTTGGGTTATACAGTATGGCTATTAACAGTGTGGCTTATGGATGACATCATAGGTATTTGAGTATAAAATAAAGGGCTTCACTGACTGACTGTAGTGCTTTGAAAACATCGCTCGCTGTGCTTTCCCTGGGATGATTCTGATTTTGACTTTTGACTCTTTCTGCACAGGGGAAATGCCCTTTTTTTTTTTTTGGCTATTCTCAATTTAAGGCCATTCATTTCTATTTGGCTAAACCACCGACTGGGAGAATTACTCGAGTGACATCTATTCCGGTGAATCGTTTTTTTTTAAATGGTTCCACAGCATGTGGGACGCAAAGTCTACAGACAGACTTGATACAAATGCTGAGCTTAAAGGGGAACACCACTCGAATTTGGGAAACTCGTTAGTGTCACGGACCAGGAGCGTGAATGCAACATATCTGTGAACATGAACTTGTGACTCCAACTTGTGATGTTATCAGGTATGATGCCGTCGCTGCTCCACACAGATTTAATTAGGATAGATGGTACAGGTGAATGGGATAACACCTCGTCTTAGAAACCGGCAGCAGTACTTTGGGTCTAAACCTTAGGCTAGCGTTCTGACGGTCAACCAAATCAAGTGGTAGCCCCCCTTTAATATCTATACCAAACAAACGGTTTGGGAAACACTCAAAAGTACAATACATGGGACACAACTCTGAGCACAGTTCTATTAAAAGCCAAAAGGTTATAAAACATTGACATCATCAAGAGGACATGCTGTACAGTGAGCTGAGAGCGACAACAGCCTCCCACCTCTACCTCAGCCGTGAACATGATAAAGAAACCATGTCCTGTGTGCAAACAGAGTGACCACCAGACATGCGCGGTGTAACTCTAATGCTACGGACAGAACCTGTAGAGCTACAAAGAGTAGAGTGTGGCGGTCGGGGAAAAATGTTTCTTTTTTAATTTTTTTTTTGCGTATGACAAACCGACAAAACAGAGTGAGAAAAGAAAAGTTCCCTCGAAGGTGGCTCCGGCATGATAACGTCCATACAAGAGAACGGTAAGAAGCATTTCGTCACACTTATATATTTACTTTGCTTGTAATGACCCGCCATATGTACCACCAAACCCACCATCTGTACCACACCTCGGTCCCTCGCTGTCTAAGGCCTCCTTGAGGTGGCCCAGTCCTGCTCCACGTGCCCAAAACCACCATAGTCTCACACACAAAAGACATTGCGGTCCTTTTCACAAGTCTGACCTCCTCTGACCTTTGACCCCGCCCCGGGCCTCCTCTCCTACAGGCCAAGGCGCAAGGTCGCTTTCCTCCCATGCCTCTCTCCCCATGCAAGAGCGATGGATCCCCGAAAGCGGCCGGGCCCGAAAAAAAAAAAAAAGAAACACTCAAAGCTGGTGAAAAGAATGTAAAGGGTGAAAAGGAAAAGATGGCCCATCCTTGGGGGGGGTGGGTGGCTCTCCACCTCATCTCTGACGGGGGGGGGGGGCGCGGTTAGGTCGGCAAAGGGTCGTCGTCGCCTTTGCTGCACTTGCACTTGCAGCAGAGGACGATGGGCGTGGCCAAAAGGAGGAAAGGGGACGCGACCAGCAGGAGTAGGCCGAACCCGGCGAAGATCCCCACAACCTGAGTAGAGAAATAAGAGTTAAACACTGAACAAGTTAACAATTTAGCTGGTGTCATGACACATGGCTGTTCTGGGGATTGAACCTTGGGCCTTCTGGTTATGGGATGCTCTCTCTAACTGCTACCCCACTCTAGCGGATCATGCTATCTATACATGTACATGGGGAAAAAAAAAAAAAAAGAGATGATGAGGCGAATGACGTAAATTCATTCTCTCTTTACGTTTACAAATTCCACCACACGGGGGCGCCAGACACTAGCGCAACTTCACAGCTGCTAAAATGGACTACATGACACACACCAGTGACTTACAATAACATAATGCTTTTCCTCCCATTTCGAGAGACAAGGGATCATTTTTGGGGGATCGCTCAGGGGGGCAGGTCTCTGTTATCAAATAATACATCACATCACAAAAGCATAGTGGATTGAGCACAATATTCCCCCTTTGCTCAGAGTAACAGACCCTGACAAATCATCAGATGCAGAGAGAGGGGCGTGGGAGAACAGTTTCTTACATGAGCCAGACTTGCCCCGGTGCATCTGATGTATTTATGAGGGAGTCAGAGGCTTTTTAAGATCTGGGGGAGCGAGGCTGGGTTACATGGGTAGAGAGAGAGAGAGAGAGAGAGCAGTATAGCTGTAGCTAGCTCCCACAAGCTGTACTGTAACCATATGACTCAGCCTGCCCCACTGGGCAACAGATGCCAGTGTGTATGCTAACGTTGACACCATCACAAGTATGTTGGACAATGGAATGTGCGAGCCTATGAATAGATCACTTGGCTGAGGAGAGGCACGGAGGTGAAATCTGGGAACTAAACGAGCTGGTTTACGACGGCATTAGCCTTCATGGTCACAGACTTGAAAAAAAAAAAAAGCACCATCAGGCCAGCGTGGACGTACAACAGGCGTGGGGAAATTACATGTCACGTCTGCTAATCCCTTTCGTATGTAATCCGTCGTTTCATTTGGTTACATAGGCACAAGTAGAACCTTGAGTATCTGAACCGCCGGTGGATTTTCAAAAAGCAAAATGGTCTACGGAAATAAACGGAGCGGGGCTGGCATACCAGCAGGGAACTGACCACGCCGTTTACCGGACACTTTTCAAACACGGATCAAGCTGTTCTTTTCCTATTGTATTGTCAAGATAATACCAGCCTGCCACCGCATGTGAGTGTATGTGTGTGTGTGTGTGTGTGAGTGAGAGAGAGAGAGAGAAAAAGAGAGAGAAAGTACACATGCATCGCCACATGCTGCAGTGCAAATAAAGGGGGGAGCATTGATTGAGAGACAGAAAGAGAGAGAGAGAGAGAGAGACAGAGAGAGAGAGAGAGAGAGAGAGAGGAAACACAGGAAGGAGGAAGATGTGCTCTCACCTGTGTTCTGTGCCAGATAACAGATGCCCTGGAGTGGCCCAGTTTGTTTCGACAGGGCCCTTTGTCATAGTGGATCAGGAGAAAGTCATCCTGTCACATGCATGCACACACCCACACCCACACACACACCCACACCCACACACACACAGTAAAGATAATGCAGATAGAAAGATTGAACGTTAGTTGTCTGAGAGGCAGCTGTTTGAAAATTGCTTTTAAATGACCTGCGTGGCCCAATCGTCTGCGCTTATACAATTAGGATTACATAAAGCACCGCGGCTCATACGGGTAAGCCTGACACAAGCTCAGCTAAAACTGCCATTTTCACTTGTCTTGTAATGGATTGAATAGAAAAAAAAACATTTTAAAAAATGCATCCGATTCCTGCTTTATCAAGTCCAAGGTTATACTTCAATTTTCTGATAATGAATGCTGTCACACGGAGAGCCGAGCGATACCTGCATTAAACATTATCGGGCAGCGTGCAAATACAGCATTGAAATATTAACCTGCAGAGAGATATACATGGCTGAGTAAAATGCATAATGTTGCTATTGCGGTGAACATCAAGGTACAGGGAAATCAGTAGTACAAGTACAACTCACATCCAGAGATTCCAGACAGTACCAGCAGAAGGCGTGTTTGCAGTTCTTGCACATCATCTGGGCGCATCCCTCGTCCCTCTCGATGTACACTTTACATTTAGGACAGCGCTTGATGGGCGCGTCGTCTTCCTCGTTCTTATAGAAAGCGCTGGGAAGCAGAGAGACGGTAAAACTCAATGCATCTTCTTCACTCCGGTCGTGAAAAAAAAAAAAATCAACTGCACATTCATTTGAGCATCAAGTGTTGGAAAGGAGACGGTGAGAACGCAGCAAACATTAAATCAACGGGTTTGGTGTGAAAGGGAAGTGCAAAGCTGTTATTGGTGCCAACATCTTGAATAGCCTTGATTGAGGAGCTCTTTGAAAAACCAAACGGTCATTAAATAGCACTGAACTCCTCCCACACACACACCTCCATCCCCTCTATGATTTTATTTTTTTATTTATTTATTCCTTCACCCTCCCAGATTCTATTTCCCCTCCCGTTTGGTGTCACTTTTTCTGTATCCAATTTCTCCTTTTCCCGCTGACTCCTCAAGGCTGGAGGCAGGAGGTAGCTGTCCTATAGCCCATTCGTTTCTTGGCCAATTCTCCAAGTATTGATTGAACCGCGCCGGACTGAATTACAGCCCCCCCGACAACACCTCCATTCATCTGACACCTGGCAGCCATCTTGAAACTAGAAAACAAGACTTCTCTGAATTTGCTTAGGAGGCAGGGAGAATATCAGACGCATCACTGTATGCTTAAAATGATTAATAGGTCCTTTTAACATCGCTTCATTGCCGTTTACATCCACCGTTTTATGTCCGTCTATTACTTAGTGCTGCATCCCTGGCTGATCCCCAGCTACACCTCGGCTAACCTGAGCTGCTCCGGGGCCACGGGCGGCACAGCAACCCGACCGGGCCAGCTGTCAATCCATATTTAAAAGATGCTGCGGATGACTCCTACTGTTTCTTACATGGACACTGAGCAGACTTCCTGGAAGTACAGGCAGGCTCTCTGCAGGGGGGTTACATATGTATTCACAAATCAACTCAAGCGTACGAGTCACAGTGAGGTGATCTGACTGGCTGGTCCTTTACTCTGAGAATACAAATGTGTCTTCCAGGCTGTGGCAGGGGCTGCTGCTGCAGGGGTTGTAGCAACTCATACTGTAATAACTTGTCCAGATGTAATAAAATGTCCCTCTGAATAGGTTAAAACGTGTTAATGTAATACACTGCTGTATAATCTAATCACATCATTACATTAACTGTCAATTATTAATAAAGGGTATAACACAGTTTAACCGATGATGTAATAATACTACTGACTAATAAAGTAATAACTCATAAGAATAACATTATTATTACATTTGAGAAGTTAGCGCATTTTTTGGCAGCTATTACATTATAAGTTGCTACAGGCCTTAAAATACAAGTTCACCGGAGCAGAAGCATGTATATTATGACAGTGTTCATCTGTGTGTTACGTGGTACTGAGATATACAGTATATGAGAGAGAGAGAGAGAGAGAGAGAGAGAGAGAGAGAGAGAGAGAGAGAGAGAGAGCATATACCAGCCTGTAGTTGGGAACGAGATAATGAGCAAGTGAAGACAGGACGACAGCAACAGAGAAGGAGGCGTGTAGGCTGATCCTGAAGTACCTGTTCTCTCCTGGTAGGAAGGAGGTGATGGGCAGGTTGTTCTCCTGGCAGGCCTGCCCCGGGTGCCAGTTGGCCTTGCAGGCCGAGCAGAACTCCAGGGAGCAGACGGCACACTGGACCAGCTGGGGCAGCGCTGGCGTATCGGCCTCTTTCAGCTGGCACACGGCCTGGCACGTCGATGACGGGCACCATGTCCGGCATGGGTCCAGCAGCACCTCTGTGGCGGGTCAAGAATAGTGGCTCTCTTAGGACCGCACAAGGACTCTGACACCCTTGTGACGGATCACAGTGGGAACGTAATGGAGATGTACTGTATCATCTCTTTATTACCGATCGACTGAACAACAGAGGCTTTCTACAACCCCCTAGTGGCCATGTTGGAGACCACCACCTCTTGTTGTCAACACCACAAACACCATGGTCAACTTTTGTGATGTGGTGGGCCGATCTAATAAGGCATCTATCTATCTATCTATCTATCTATCTATCTATCTATCTATCTATCTATCTATCTATCTATCTATCTATCTATCTATCTATCTATCTATCTATCAATCAAAAAGCAGACTATAGATAGCCTCAATCAGTACACGGTTGTTCAGGTTGTTTCATTTCTGGTGAGTAACTTTAACCATGCAAAAGAAGCATCATGGGTTTGTTCATACAGCTTCCTTTACACCGTGAGCCTCTGTAAGTTATAGAGGATGTTACAGTACAACAACGAGGTGCTGGTCTCCCGATAAATTGTCAGTGGTCTTTCAACAGGGTGTCTGGTGTGGTTGCTATGGTATTGGTATGGTAACGCTCCTGCAAAGGGACTATAACCGAGTCCCTGAAAAACCCAAGACACAGAGGTACCTTGCATACTGCTAAACGGGTTCCTACACATTTGTTGCTCATCATTTTTCATCACTATTCCACGGTATATAGTGCAATTTAATATTTGTCTTTATTGAAAAAAATACTAAATGCTGGGTTTCATGTTCCAGGTACTTTTTTTGGCTTGCTACAACCATTAACACGTGTGTCTAAGTAATCAGGACATCACCAGGAAATCACCTAGAGCTACAAATCACAACTTGACTGGCGGGGAAAAAACAATTTGAAGGACTTTTCCAAAACTTTTAGAATACGTATAATCTTCCAGGAAAAGACCATTTTCAGGGTTTCCCCACTAATTCTGTGCTTGTTAAGTTTTGAGCATAATGCACTTGTTGTCCTCCTACCCTCGCCTCGCCTTCCCTCCCCTCCCCTCCCCTCCCCTCTCCACCGAGAGCCCTGAACGCACATTCCACATGCACTCTTTGGCTCGGCTTCGGAAATATGGAACGGTTACAGCCACTATTCTGCCTGACTGGACCGGGACATTGATGAGATGGCTGACTGCCCTGATCCAGGCAGCATCAACAGCTCTCTCTGAGGAACTTTTCATTCATTTATAGGATATGTTGCAGTCACGGCCCCTCTTCTGTGTGCATGTGTGTGTGTGTGTATTTGTGTTCATGCATTCATGTGGCGTGAATCTAAATTGAATGCCACTATGTGTGTATGTGCCTCTGTGCGGGTGGCAGGGCACATGCTACCAAAGAGCGATAGGGAGGACTCGTTTCTTGCCTCCCCCCGGTAGCGTGGGAACTCCCCGTGTCACTGATTACGCCACGCTATCTGCAGTGACAGCGACGCGGTGTGCACCGGGCCCCGCCATTACCATCCCAGCCCTTTATCATATTCTGCAAATAGTGTGTGTATATACCACCAGGATACGCAGACAAGAGCCGGCAGACGTCGAATACACGGCGGCACGCTGAGACGGAGATTAAAAAAAGGCTTTAACTAAGCCATCCTACTGGAAGACCTGCCTCCGTTGGAGTCAAGTCAGGTAGTTCACGAGGCTAGAGCCGCACCAATCCAATTAGAACCTCTTTAAATTTCCCTTTCATGTATATTTGATGGCGTCTGGTGTTAAAACTTTGATAAGGACGACAGGGTTAAGTCACGATACGACAGGACAAATAAGGCGAGCGCTTGGCCCGAATACCCGTCAGGAGCAAACCTCTACTCCCTGCCTGATTATTCGCGGCGCATGACTCCGGGTGATTTGTCAGGAAGAGACACAGGAAACACTCCCGAGTCCAAATCAATCACATGTTTCACTCCAATCTCTCCACCCGTAGGGCGGTTAGGGTTAGCGCATTCTCAAGCGTGCAAATGTCCACAGGGGATGAATGACTGCTTTCAGGCGAGTCAGCAGGCAACGACTTGGCTACACGTGGCATTCATCCTTTCCTCCTCCCCCCCCCCCATGTCGCGGTGAAGTGGCACAGGAAGACAGGTGGGTGTCCTCGTGTGTGTCTGCGGTTTGACAGTCATTACCCGCACATCACCCGCTCCGGGGTTGGCACTGATGTTTGTTGTGCGGCTGCTCTTCCGCCCTTACTCACCTCTTTCAAACTGAAGCTTCTTGTATCGCTGCATTATCTCTGTGGCCACCATGCACTCGATCTGGAGAGAGAGAGAGAGAGAGAGAGAGAGAGAGAGAGAGAGACAAAGAGAGAGAGAGAGAGAGAGAGAGAGAGAGAGAATCACATAAGCGGATCATTGTGCATTTTTAGATAAACACAATTATACGTGCAGTAAGTGAATTTCATTTCCAGAACAATGTCAAATTTCAAGCTTAAGCCCCCCCCCCCCCCCCATCCAAATCCAATCAGGAACACCGACTCTCACTGGCAGGATTTATGTGAGGTGCATTCAAAGACCCACCCAAGGTTAAATATACTCATTTATCGGGCAATGAAATGAGTATTCAGGGCTTTGTCGAGGAGCACTCAATTACAAGTTAAAGGCATTGCTGTCAGAGCGGGCGGGGGAAGAGGGATGCATTCCCCTGATTGGCACGACTAGCCGGGGTTCCATTAAGCGCCCAGTGATGCTGATTGATTGGAAACATAAGGCTGTGTGTGTGTGTGTGTGTGTGTGTGTGTGTGCTTGAACCACGCCACGCCTCCGGGGCACGCGAGAACAAAGTGCGAGAGCGAGTCCATCAACCGTACTGCCTCGGTGGACGAGGAGCGCTTCGCCCTCAGATTGACCTCCACCAGGAAGGCAAGTTAAGTTTCATCATCTTCTAGGTTTTCTACAGGGAAGGAAGGTAACTAAGCAACAAGGGATGCACGGCATGGGGGAATTGATCTGCAAGGATAGTCTACGGGGATGACTCGTTCTCGCTCTCTCATCTCCAGCACGTGTATTTCTGGTTTTGCACGTTACTGCGTTTCAAGTTGTAAAATCAAGTTTGTGACAATTCATTTCTGGACATTGTTTTGTCAAATAAAGTTATAAGTCGTCTCGGTGTCGGAGACGAGGAGGGAGTCGGACCGGGGGGCATGTGTGGAATGAGGTTGTGGACCTGTTGCACTAGATATCCAGGTTTTGGGAGTCAGTCCCGACGAGAGGACAGAGAAGGTTAATGACAGTCTAATTAAAAACGTGACATTTTTCTCATATCAGTACCTCATTTTCCTGTAAGTGTCCTCTTTTGGGACAGGCAGAGTCTGGACAGCTAATTGCGGTTTCAAGGCCTTCTTTGATCAGGAGTTCCACATACTGCTTCAGGCACTATGAAGGGGAAAAGGCAAACACACAGACACACACAAAGACACACACACACACACACACACACACACACAGTCAGTCGAACAGGCTTAACAAAAACAAAAGGAAGTAAACAAGCATATACTGAATTTGCTACAGACAGTGAGACTTCTATGGTTGTTGTGCTATTACATCTATGAGACAGAAGCCTCTTTCAGACATACACTTTAACTGGAGTTGCCCTTCCACACACCGGATATCCGTTTCAGATGCGTTCACAACAACAGATAATACTCTGGTTATTTCAGGCAAGGGGCGGGGCCTGGGTAGAGCGTGCGCAAAATGTACGCTGCGGAAATCGCAGTGTTTTTGTTTACAGCACGAAGATGGTGGACGAATTGACCAGCTCACTCTCAGCAGCCGTTTTAGCGTTGATGTTAGATGAGTCCAAGGGTCCATACTTCTTCCTTCACCCTTGGATGTTTGCATTATCCCGATTTAGCGCCAGTCGCGTGATAAATACGTCATCAACACGCCAACACACTCGAATACTGCTCCGTTCACACTTGGGCTCACTCAGCGATGAACCTGATTTTAGACTCGGGTGCTGGGTGGGTTAAGTCTGTTTCATTTCCAGACCGACCTGATTCGAACATTTGCATTCACACATACAACCCCTCTGAGTAACGTCTAGACAAGTTCAGGGTTGCGCCGCATGTGTGGAAGAGGCTACAGATCGGTCTAATAATACACAGTGTCAAGTTCTAGCGCGAGATATGTACATACCAGTTTGTATTTATGTCTGTTTAAAATCCCACTTGGATAAACTGTGATAACGCTCCGGTGAAGAGGAAAGACAACCCGCAACTTTGTAAACAGATATGTTGTGCTGCTGTTCAAACACCGACATGCACGGCCAGAAATATCAGCTTTGTTTGAGTTTTACGTTCCAGCAAACAAACCTTTTTCCTCTTTGGACTTTGTTTTCACAGTGGAAATACATGTCCCAGTAATTTGGGACACAAAACTGTCTTGTCAGTATATTATTTTTAACAAGTGAACCATTACTTTACTCTCTTGTTATTCTTTAGTGCCATTTGTCACATCAGCCACAAGATGCATTAGAACATATTCAATTTGTAGACAAATTGAATAGACAGTATAAAACAGTTGAATCTCAGGATACCTCAATACAAAAGAAAACATGTACATATATACAACATATCTGTACAAATACACCTCTAGAAAACACAGGGATACTAGAAGAATCTCCTCATCAATCATCAATCACCACTGAGGAGAGACCGGTATTGATTGACAGCCTGTGATGATGCGGTAGCTGCTTTCGAGCGTCTCGCTCACCAGTGTACAGAAGACACATTGGCACTGTGTGATGGTGGTCATCTGCTCCAGGGGAAACTCCCCAAGGCACAGCTTACACGAGACCAGCGGGTCCAGGGCCAGCTCCCAGGTGGGGCGGTACCGTGCCGTGGTCATCTTCACCGCCACAGAGCTACAATACGAACACAGAGAAACAAGGAGAGGAGGGAAGGAGTTAGGAGAGGAGACAGGAACCAGCAATTATTGAAGCCAAATGCATCCTGAAAAAGTATTCTGCTATTTTTTTTTTTTTTTTTTTCTTCCTGTTTCCCAGTGATGCTTTCGCCACACAACAGCTGGCACTTGCAAGATAAGAGTAAACAACTTGGGGAACGGATAATATTCATAATTCTGCAGATGACAGACGTTGTGAAATTCATAAAGCGGAAATGCACCGGGCTGGGTTTTGTTTGTGTCTGTCTCCATAATGTAACCCAGAAGTCCAAGAGTGCGCTTTATTTGTTGTGACACTATCAGCATGACGGTATGAGCACGGACTGAAAATGCATTGTGAGTCGTGTCCAGTGAGGACACACACACACACACACACACACACACAGAGACACAGTATGCAGGATGACACCAGCTCTCTGGCTTAAACGGCCCTTGTCAGCTGCACTGGTTCTTACTCCGGGCTTGATGCTTTCTGGCAGAATAAAAAGAAAACACAACCCCAAAGCCCCTCCTGCCCTCCTCCCCCCTCCTCCTCCCTCCCCCCCCGCAGCTCCTGTAGCTAGTTAGCTGCCTCAGCATCCGTCCCCTGTGCAATTTTCACTTGGATGAAGTACAAACACGTTTTGGTTTTTTTTCCCCCTTCGGCGCACGTCATCTCTTCTCCTTTCGTGAGAGTCAGAGAGGGTTATTTTAGAACGTCTAGTCTCGCTCTCTTCCCGCTGGTACGGGAGCGCAAAGAGCACCCACTCGGCTGTTTACAGGAAGTGGCCCCGCGCGCGCACGCACACGCACACACACACACACACACACACACGACGTCAGCACTGTCAAACTCTCTCCCCCGTGCTACTAAGCAACCAGTCGGGTGGTGGTGGTGGGGGCGGGTTGCGTGGATGGGAGGATGGGGAAGCATGGCACCGGAAAAGAAAGGTTGCTGCTTGCTTTCACTGGTCAATGTAATCTATATCATATTCCTAGCCTCCTATTCCCAGACATGCAAGAGATTGCTCCAGGGACTGTGAGTAACTGTGGCTAGACGGATGCTACCTACACAGAGAGGAAGGGGGAGGGGGGGCACAGAGAGAGACAAGAGAGAGCAGTCCACTGGGCACCTCCTCTCAACGATAACATAAGGAGGAGGAGAAAAATAGCACCGTGCCAAGGTATTGCTTAATTAGGATCTTCGGCGGGAGGAAATCCGGAGAGAATTTTTTGCGAGAGAACAAGAAAGGAGAGAGGCGAAGAGACTAATCGGTTCTAGTAATGAGGCAAAACTGCCAGCCCTGGGAGTCACCTGACCTGTGATCCACCCTTAGGAGCAGGGAGGTGTGAAGGCTACCGGGGAGGTAGCGAGGAGGGTGTGCGGGTACCCACGTCTGACTCACTCACACAGCCTGGCGTTCATCCACCCCATCCACCATCACACCAACCGAACAGCACGGAGCAGCGAGGGAGCTGGATGATGTAGTAGGTGTTTTCTCAGACGCGCAGGTTTAAAATGGTACAGGTTGATATCGGGATTGTTGAGTCAAAGATTTACAAACAAAACCCTCAGGCCTTCTGGGAGAGGGTGCAAATGCATGTGCACTGGTGGACAAAATAACTGAAACACCAAGGGATAAAAGTAAAGTAATTACAATTAGAAAGGCAAGTCGTATTAAGTTGAATGCCGATTGCCAGATATTTTGGGTCGTACTTTGGTGGAGACAAAGAGCACACGCCAAAGCTGTCCATCTCTGCCTCTACATTTGCTAAGCTATTGAATTCCATTAGGTCTGTAGCAAAAGGTGGCATGGTGATGGAAAATAATACCGCACAATCCAAGACTATCAAAAGGGGTGTACTGTAAAAACATAAATATCTAAAGGCTCTCCTTCAACTTACAAACATACGTTTCCTTGCTGCCTTAAACTCGCGAGTTGACCAAAATAGTACAGAATAGTTGGGTCAAAGGTCATCAGACGGAAAATTCACTGAGGGAATTTAGGACAATAAGTTCAACCAGCAAATGTCTGACGAAGTGTTTATTAGTTGAATCCACTTACTATACTATTATTAGTATAGTATAGAATTGTATAGTATAGTATAGTATCGTATAGTATAGCACAGTATAGTATAGTATTATGTGTAAGGATTGACCTGGATACTAATTGTCATCACAGTTATCATGAGTTACATTTTTGATCAGATGTTGATGATGTATCTACAATACATGGCAGGTCAATACCCTCTTACTTTATCCAAAAAAGGAGAAGTAAGGGTTTTCTTAAATGCAATGCATGCTGGGAAGCTGACAAACCTCTTTATACACTGAGCTCATGATCAGACAGGACTTGATTTCACTACATTCCACGGGGAGTTTTTACAGTGTGTGGACTCTTTTTGTTTCGTTCTGAACCGGTTTCACTTCTCCCCGAGTTTATATTGGCCGTGCAAGAACTGACAAGAGTGGGTCGATGGGGACAAATGAAATAGTTTCGTAAGGAGTGCCTGAGGAGGGGAGGGAGAGAGAGGGAGACAGAGAAAGAGAAAGAGAAAGAGAACGAGATCGAGAAAGAGAGAGAGAAAGTGAGTCTTCATGACAAAAGGTAGTGCAGTGCGCTCCCACTGCTGCATTATTAACTAGAGGGTCCATTATCACTCAGTAACACACACACACACACAACACACGACACACGACACACGACACACGACTGTGCATGCGGGCCACTCATGCTCTCTGTGGGTTCATTTCAAATATAGCCTTCTGGAGCGCTGCAGCCCTGAAAGGTCAAAGAGCTAAAACAATATAATAAAGCCTCCAGAGTGAGTCAGAAGTCAAACATCCATCCTCACCGCCGGTCACCACATGGTATTCATCGGTCTGAAGAGGCTCACCTCACGGCTTCACTGGACTCTATACCCATCTAGACCCATTAACAATCAGTCCCATAACAGGATTGAAGTGGTTATGCAGGTAGCCTAGAAAGTAAATGCACTTAGAGAACTTCAGCTGCATAGATAAGAGCACTTCAACTGGGAAACTACTTGGGATGTGTGAGTGGGCGGCCTTTCTTACACACAATCCATCAAGGCCTGTTGCTTCTATTCTGCATCTGTGCAAGAATACAGGTGAACTGGCATTGATATACAGGTGATTATAACCAAAACACGTTAGCACTCCGTGTCTCAGACTAGGACACCGTATTGTAGCTTTCATAGATACTCCAAAAGTCGCCATAGTAGGGCGTATTGTTGGAAAAGTCTGGATACCAATACTGGTTCCACCTAATGTTACTTTAAATTCAATACCAGTTTTAAAACACTACTCTGCAACACCTCTCTTTAATGAATGGACTGGACTCAGTTATTTTCTGTGTAATATCCGTACACGTTTCTGCACAAATCCTCATTAGCAAGAAGAGAGAACTTTCATTGCAACAAATTTACCTTTTGAGGTCTTTTTCTTTTGAGGCTTTTGATATATTTTACTTTTAATGCGCTAAAATTGAGACGGATACTAGAAAGTAAACCAGAGATCATTTTCCAATCTTCCAGTCTTAATTCAAACCAGTGCTCTGTCCTGGCCTATTAAGAACACAATAAAATGCCACTTCCCACCAGAACACCCTCAGATCCAATTAGAGAGAAGAGAGAGAGCTGCAACCACACGCATGTCGGCTATTCATTTACACAACATGCTTCCAAAGCAGTAATCTAATGTAACGTAACAGCTCCCAATGCACCGGTGAATACAATCCACCATGTCATTTGCGCCTATATGAGAGAAAGCGAGAGTGAGCGACAGAAAGCGAGAGAGGGCGTGAGATAAATAGATATATAGATAGATAGATAGATTGATAGATAGATAGATGGCTCTTTATTGTGGCTCTTTATTGTCGCTGAGGGGAAATGTCAATTTAGCAGCAGCGGATGTACAAAGTAACATGAAAGAAAGCTCACAGCAACATACAACATACAAAATATCAAACATATACAGGCTAATGCGTAGTGGCTTTAAGAGGATGTACAGTTGTGCAATTCTGAGTAGTCCACTTGTGCAAAGAGCAATCCTAAAAGTGCAGGAGAAAAGGTAAAACAACAATATTTCAGTTCTCCATTTCCACCTGACTTGGTAGCTCTCACTGTGTGTAATTATATAATGTCACACTCAAAGCATTGCATAAGGCTCTATTTATACCCCCCCGCACCTATGGCCGAAGTGACAGACGGCTGCTAACAACTGTTCGCTGCTCTGGGAGGGGGGGGGGCAACTCACACACACACATACACACACACACACACACACACACACATACACACACACACCCTCTCTCTCGCTCTCAATGCATGCACAAAGCTGTCTGTCAGCTGATCGGCAAGAATCCACCGCTGCCCAATTAGAGAGACCGGAGGACGAGCGGCGAGAGACAACAACTCAAGGCCGCTCTCTTTTTTCAGCCGGAGTGGGATGCAGAGTCGTAATAATGGCTGCAACCATGGTGATGATGAGCCAATAGATGTTAACTTGTGTCATTATTCGCTATAGCAACATTAACGCAGTTTGGAAGGATGACGTGGTATTAGCCGATTCAAATAAACCACCTTCTGGCTGGCTTCATCGGCAAAACCTAATCTTGTCTCTCGCTGATCCTGTCAACTCCCACGCCTGGCTCAACTGCTGTGAGAGATGCACTCCTGGAACTGTATGGTAACAGATTATAACAGGTTATAACAGGTTATAACAGGTAGCCGTGTTCATAAAGCATGTGATTGACCACCTATTTCTACTCTCCGGAAATACTGGCAGGAAAAACCTGCAGGGGTTTTAATTGAGAAAAGAAAAGAACCAGATTATAATAAGCACTTAGTGATTCTGCCATCCTCCCCTCCCTCCCCTGTTCCTTTCCTTCCTTTTCTCCCTCCTCCGAGCAGAGTCCTTCTCTACGTGGCTAATTGGTAGAGACTTTAACTCATATTCTCTCTGTGAGAGAGAGAGAGAGAGCGAGAGAGCGAGAGAGCGAGAGAGCGAGAGAGCGAGAGAGCGAGAGAGAGACAGACAACCTCCTCCTTTTATCCACACTCCCTTGGCTCACCTGTATTGGCCGTGATTATTTCTTGTCACCTTGTTGCGAAGCTCCCGCTGGGCAACGGACCAAACACACACACACACACACACAGGACAAATCACATGGGTAAACACGTGCACACACACACGCTCAAGCACACTCACACACACACACATGGATGTTATAAACATAGACGGAGGGATACAGAATGATCCCGTGGGAGATGTCAACGTCACCATGTGGGCTCAGACTGAGACATGTCTGCATGATTCCAGGCAGAAGGTACAGATGAAGACGACTACGTAACCCTTCGTCGTCGTCTCACAGCCAAACAGACGAAGAGCCACTGAACCGCTAGAAGCTGCTGGAAGAAGTAAGTATCGGTAAGGGATTCACACCACCTCACTTAGTCTGCTCTGAATAAGCACTCATTTAAAAACTACTAATAAACTAACAAAACAAACACAAATAAACCCACGTGCACATTTTATTTTAGCTTTTACACAACACAAACACTCCCTGGGTATTAGCTGCCCTCGCTGTGGTCACTAAGTGTTTGACAGGGAGGAAATGCCAGAGAGGGAGGAAACGCTTGAGGCCACGAATTCGATCGTGATTGCATTCGGTTAGAGGTTGTACATCAGGTACAGCGTATCGGCGTGTGATAATCAGTTACCTTGTGGTTGCTATGGGAGTCTCCAGCCACCCACAGATGCAGAGGAATACGGTGCAGAGGGTTGATACTGCGTGTGAAAGAAAAGGATGCTGCAGCAGCGTGGTGGGTAACGACACAACGCCAGACCGACTGACCAATGCCGGATTCAAACTCAAGCTATTGGGTGCCAAAGGGTGCATAGGGTGCATAGGGTGCTTCAAGCCTCTGAATCGACTATCAACTTAAACACACAGTCATAAGATAACGCCCCTCTGATGCAAAAACAAATCGTTGTTGTATATTCTACCCTTCATCTCGTGTATATTACAGTGCATAGCAAGCTACGACAAAAAAGGCAAAGATAGTGCCAGACAATAAGCCCTGGCCTGTCTGATGATGCCCGGCTTAAATGTGACTGCCAACAGGCGCCTTTCAGTGCCAAGATATGGCGTGACGGTGAAAAGACCCTCGTCTCTGAGACCAAATCCATATATGTGGGGAATGCATGTCAAAAGAAAGTCGCATGACGAAACTAAAAAGTGCACGGCCGTCAATGAAGAGTGGGCAACACAATCCGCATTTTTCCTGACAAAAAGCAACATTTTCTGCACTATTCTGAGCTATAAATAGTTGATTGCTCTCAAACAGTTGGGTAAATACAATACAAAGGAGTAAACGCTACACAAATAATTGAGTCACAGTTGAATAAAAAAGAAAAAGAAAACGTTTGTAGTCCAGTTTACCTTCTGCTGCCCTGCCGAGGCCAGTTTGGGTCTACCTTTTATGTTATGCTTTGGCGTTTAGAAAAGTCCACCTGAGTTATTACACCGGCGCACATTCAGAGTACAGCAGAGAAGGTCAGCGAGACGTTACGCCAGTACGTTATCAGGTCATATCATGTCACAAAACTTTCCCAAGAGACTCGGCAAAGCTCGTGGTATCTATTTGGAGCGCGTTCATCGTAGGCAGAATATAGGTCACGGCTCTATATGGGCCATAGGTCAACGTAGGTTACGCAATACCCAGGCATCCTTCAGCCCCATCAGTATTTTCCCGCTCTTCTCTCAATCCACCTATTAACTAACCCACATTCATAACCCAAAGGGAAATGCAGATCCTTTATTTTTGGACAGCTCAAATCACTGGATGTGAAAGGTGACATGCCGATGTGGAGGGAGACATGGACATGGACAGTCGCCGCCTGTCCTTGACACGGTGGCGGGACGGGGCATTTACTAAGAGGCTGGGTAACAGTGGTGATAGGCCTACTTTTTCCCTGTACACTGAGGAGTTACACAATCACCCAGATGTATTTTGGCAGTGTTGAGTGGTGTGGAGGAGCTGTGTGTGTGTGTGTGTGTGTGTGTGTGTGTGTCTCACGGCGCCTAACAAGTCAAAATCTGTTCTGCTGTTTCGGCCAGACACACACACACACACACTGACAGCGGTCATGCCAGGGGTATGTAGGACAACAAATCGGTCTCATGCCTACTTGGTCTCTTGCCATTTCTCTGCTGCAGTGCGAGCTCAGTATCCTTTCTTTCGGAGGCGATGAGAGACAAGAGAAAAAGAGAGAGGAGGCAGCAGGTAGAGGAAAGAAGAAGAAGAGGGAGATGGGACAAAAGAGAAAAAAGATGGGGGATAAAAGGAAACAAGAGATGCAGTGCAAGTGTGATGCAGAGGGCCGCTGTTTTCCACACCTCAGCTCCTAAGTGGATCAATAGACAAACCATCTGAGGCTCAGTCAGCGCTTAATGACCGGGTGTACATGGTCATGAGGCTCAGTAGCGTTTTAAAACGGAGCTCTGTTTGTTCTTTAACGTCAAAAGAGTCGAAGCAGAGACGAGATTCACGACATGGAAGTATTCTTAACTGACACACAGGCAGAGAGGAGCACACTACAGTAAGAGACAATGAGTTTGGAGAACACTCCCATTGGTAGCAAAACATCAAGTGACTCACCAGTATCTGAAAGTGGAGAAACAGGAAATAACATTCTGCTGTTTTTTTTGTTTTTGTTTTTATCTCAGAAGGCTGAAAACACTTTAAGACTCTTTTGAAGAACAATATTGACAAAGGAAAACATTCAGACTGAAGCAGAACTCAAAAAAGACAAGGAGGCTGAAGCAAGGAGGCAATTCACGCCAACAGAATCTTCATTGTCCTGAGCCAAAACACGGCCAAGACGCAGCCCCGTACTCGGTGACTGACGGAGAGCGTGACGACACCCAGTTCTTCAAAACCACAAAGAGTAATAGAGACCGAGAAAACAGCGAGAAGAACGTTGTTGGAGACGACGGCGGCGGCAGAAATGAAAACACATCTCGCCAATTCCGAGAGCTCTTAAAAATGAGGCTCTGAGCGGCTACGAGAGGCGTGCTCTCCCCTCCAAACAGCCTCTTGGCTCACATTAGCGTCTTAAAATCTAAGTGAAGACGACAGGCGTGCCGCGATGAGCCTATTTCTATTGACAGATGCAGAGAGCCCGAGCACGGGGTCGACTCTGCTGGCAATCTGTTGTCGCTCACACCGCTCTACATCTCTCAACCACTGCATCTACTGAAAAAAAAATAAGATGTATTTCATGGGACTTTTTTACGTGACTGTACCTGGACGATTTCATGTCACAATTCTAAAAAGCCCTTTCAAGCAAAACGAGTAGACAATTTTGACAAACAGACCTATCTTAAAGAATTGACCGCTGCTAAACAAACATCTGGTAGCAGTTGCACATATGCAAACTTTTCCCGCTGGGGGTTTGGCAACTGCTTCTTCTTCTATCGAGCTGAAGATGATTTATGAATGTCCTATAATACATATATATACACATCTTCAAATACAGTGACACAGAACGGTGCTGTTAAAGTAATAATCTGGGATATTTTCATGTGAATAAATGTCTTGTTTTGCTGCTCTCCATCCACATTTGCTGCTCTAAAACACCCGGTTTTGGAGAGGTGTTTCCTCTGGAGCACAGGAAGTGATCTGCCCCCCCCCCCCTCCCCCCCACTAGCCATCTAGAACAACACTAGATGGCTAGTGCTCCAAAATAAAACAAGTGTGACTACTGCACGAGGAGAGAGCCACTCCAACAGAGAGGCACTCGAGAGACTAATCTGAGGGACATGGTGGCATTCTCACGAAGAGTAATAGAGCTGAACAACACTGAAGCAATTCCAGTAATCGCTGAGCTAGGGAAATGAAAACAGAAACCTGACTGTTAGAAAACAAAAGGGTGTAGATTCAAGAACAGAAACAGAAAATGTGGCGTGCCATTCCAGGATCCCGAGCATGTCGCTGAGGTGTTGACTGTTCCTCTGAGGCCTAGGCTTCCTAGCATTACCCCTACCCAGACAGGTTCTCTTCCAGCTCACAGGATGACTAAGTGAAAAATGAAACATTTTATACACAAGACAGCATTCTGTCTCTCTTGTTCTCCGCCACCCTCCTCCCCCCTTTTTTTTTTTTTTTTTTTTTGCTGTTGCCCAGTTGCTGACTAAAGCAGACCCGGTCTCTTGGTCTCAGGGTCCCACTGCAGGGGAAGAGGAAAGGAGGAAGCCAAAAAAAAAACTACCTTAGGAAACACGCTGACGTCCTGTTGTTGGGTTTGATGCACATACACAAAGGATGAAAACGCACTTCAAATGGAGGCCAGGAACACTCCAGAAAGGCAGAGGTCTCCGTGTGACTTAACATATCAAAAGAGCGATAAAAAGAGAAACAACAACACCATGGTGACAGGTTCAGACAGGGTGCTGTGAGCAATGCTCGCGTTCATCTAATCAAAGCAATCATCCTTTTCATTGATGAAATTATATAAGCGTGCTGTGTATCAGTCTTACTGGTTGCTTGGCCTTATTGTAGGGTTGTTAGCTAACACTCAGAACTGGTGTATTCTTATTCAATCAGAAGAAATAAATCAATCTCTCTGGGCTTCAAGTTCTGCAGTATGGAGTCATGATATAGTAGAGTAGTAGTTGAGATGTTAAAAGTACATTACAGGCCTTGAACTTTGCATGCCCTCAGCTCAGCATTGCCTCAGGCTTGTTGACGAACATGAGTATACACTACATTGAGCATAATCTATATTTGCACATGCTATACATACAAAGAACACAATACACAGGATCGTCATTGGCACTGGTGTTGTCGTTTTCTAAAACATTCAAACATACGAGTCTAGCCCCGCCCCCCTGTTAGACAGCCAGTATGCGTCTGTGCTGCTGCAGCGTCACTGTATGACTGACCGGCTGTAGAGACTTGACAGTCAGTGGGACGTACACAGCATCTGTTTGCCTGTGACAGAGAGGAAACAGCTCCTATCATCGTGACAATGTACAGCGCTCCTTTAAGTACTCCAAAACAATAGGGAAAAAAAAAAAATCCAATTAGAAATTTTCATTAAGTGAAAATAAATGTCCCTCTCAGTTGACGTGGTTACATGTGCTACCTGTGACTCTCTCAGTCCAGCGGGCTTGCTGCAATTTCAACGCTTCTGCCCAGTCAAACCTTGAAAGACGATCAGCAGAATCTGTGGTTGTGTTTTGTTACGTAACCGAGCCTCACCTTACCAGACCTACCTGTCTGAGAGCCTACAGTCTGGGAGAGAGCGCACCAAAACACAGAGCGGTCGACTCGAAGAAGCGCGGCACAGAAAAGCATGACCCAACGATCCCCGTCTCATCCCAACACCATCCTGACTGGTTTAGCTGGATACAAGCCATAACACTCCTCTGAGCAATGAACATGATTTTCAGGAACCGTTTAACACTCCTGACTCCGGCACACAAACCACCCCAAAACCCATGTGCGTGTATACTCTCACACACACACACACACACACACACACACACACACACACACACACACACACACACACACACACACACACACACACACACACACACACACACACACACACACACACACACACACACACACACACACACACACACACACACACACACACACACACACACACACACACACACAAACGCTGAATGCAAATGGAATTTAAGATGTTGCGTAATCCTTGGCAGCCTGACTGCGCAAAATCAACACGACTAACTACCTGACCTGAAGTCAGATTGCAAACACGCATTAGATGAATGACTCCAGATAAGCGCATAATACAGCAGTGAATAGCTGAGACGGACAGACAAAAAGTCGGACTGTCCTGTAGAAATGCGGGCTAATCTAACCCGAGAGGTTTCCATTCTGCGTGGCCTCCTAACTCGGTGAGACCGGTCTAACGAGATTCACCAGGTAACGAGGAACTGACAGTGATTACGCGGTAATTGCTGTCTGAGGTTAACCGCACCGGGGCCTCGCACTTCTAGATCACGTGCACCTCAGGCTGCCCCGATCTCCTTAACGTTAGCTCCCCCGTGACCTGGAGCTAACCAGAGTTACACCTCTCTAAACAGACCAACCAAAAGATACACAATCAGAGTCCTGTCTTGAAAGCATTTGCCTCAGATTGATTCAAAGCGTAAGGCTGGGGAACAGAGCGGTACTTCCCCTGTTTGTTTCTCCAGACACACTTGTGTGATTAGGACACGATGGAAAGTGACACCTCTCAAAACCGACGAGCAGAAAGAAGATGTACACCGCAGTCGAGCTGACAATGTAGCACTACCAACATGACGTATATATAGATCCATGTAGAGGAGGAAGAGATGTTGTTCATAACCCATCATAGGGCACTGCAATGTTATTTGGCGCTTTTGTTTTGCAGAGCACAAAAAGTTGCTTGCAGGCCCAACCCAATACACTCTATGCTTCTTTGTTTCACCCCGATATATGAAGCAAAGCACTGAAAGTCAAAGTATAAAACAGTTTGCTTAATAAAGCACAAGAACACGTTTGATTCACCAAACTGCCGTATCATCACCAGACACACATTCACAGCGGAGAGCTTTTTAAAAAATCACAGCAGATTTATTGTACAGTACACGGCAATGTCGAGGTGAGACCCGTGCCAAGGTCAGCCCCGTGAAATGCTTAGGTACACATTGCGCAATAACCTAAGTACTTATTACTGAAAGAGGGCCTGTGCTGTGTGAAGCCAGCACATCAAAACCAAAACACAGCCGGTCCTTGTCTATATGGAAGAGTAGGAAAAAGCTATAAGCGGCAGGGCTGTTGATTCACCTGGACTTTTGTGCTGTAAAAGTTGCTAAAATCAGTTATGCGAGTGTGTGTGCATGTACATCCGCGTGAGTATTGGAGTGCATGTGTGTTCTCCCTCTGAGCTGGCAGGCACACTGTGTTCTGGGCATCATAACCCCACCACATCCCATCGAGAGAAACCCCTCATTCTTTCTGTTTGGAGCAAACTCATCTCCACTTCCCTCCGGGAACAGGCTGGCTGCTGGTCCCACTCTGAGAATGCATTGCTATTTCTGCAAACCATCGTTCTCATGGAGCAAACAAATCACCGGTCCTGAGAGGCTGGATGCATTTATTCCTAGTTCCTGAGGAGAACGGAAAACAAAAACTGTATGACGTTGCCTGCGTGCCTGTCGGATTCTGTCTGTGGTCTATTCACTTTAATGTGTGTGTGTGTGTGTGAATGTCTTGCTACTGTAGTTTGAATAGCAACAGGAATCAACAGCCCATCATGTAAGACCTTAAGAGCCATGGGTTCTAGTAGGGTGGACCTTAGAAAAATATAGTTGGAGTCCTTGAAAATCAACTGTAACTCCAGTTTTACTCTGAAGGACAGCTTTCAGAAGCCCCCATATGTAGAAGATATTTCATGAACGAGGGAAAAAGCAAGGCGACTTAAGCAGTTAAAAAACAAAATGGGGAAGTCAACCAATTTTCCCCCAAATCCTGACAACTTCACATTTTAGATACACAAAGACTTTGCAGGATGCTGACAATATTTTGCCATTCTTAGGCGAGAAGGGACTAGAGACATGATGTGCCACAGATGATCGTTGTCAGCCTCTGTAGGATCCAAACATGTCAGAGTGAGAGATAGGAACACAGTGAACTGGTAGGATATACATTAGACATGGATGCTGTCACACTCACAGCACTGACAGCAGAAATGCTCTAGTAGCCTGGTTGGTGGGGGGGGGGGGGGACCTGCTGCTTAAAATGGAAAAGGCAGGGCACCGTTTGACCTTTCAGAGCTCAGTGCAGCCATCCAAGTCGCAGCATGTTGCACTTGAGAAAAATGTCTACGCAAAGTTGCGATGCAACACGTTGCAGCTGTTCAATGGAAAATAGGATTATGATTTCCGGCTATCGGTGAATAATATTGAAAGCAATACTTAGTCACAGCAGACGGGCATGCACACACACATCCACCCACCCACACACCCACACACACACACACACACACACAAAACAGCAGGCCACAGCTAAGTTACCTGCAGCCAGATGCTTTCTCATGTATTCACTATAATAGTTACACAACAACAAGCAGAACCGGTTATATGTATTTAAAAATCAGGCTTAGCAAGTCAGCACTGACAACAATATACTGACTACTACGATGCTTTCAAGTACAGGACAGATAATTACATCTAAACAGGAAGTGGCCAACACGCGACTGCAGTGTATATAACATAAATGCACTGACTGACAGATCATACAAGAGGCTATACTTCTGTGTACATTGAAAAACTGGAATCAAACAAAAGCAATACAACGTTACCTGGCTTTGTGAGATACCGCCGTCCTGATCGGGTAATCTCAGGAAGGACTGAACAGATGATCTCCTGAATTGGATTACCGAGGAGGCGGCAGACTAGTCAGACGGAGGAGGAGGAGAAGATCTCTGACCGGGTGATGCCCATGTCCATTACGTATCCCTCCAACGTCGGGGTGGAAACATTTGACCTGCTGCGACTGTCGCCTCGCAGCGCCTGTGATCGGGGCCTGGTGAAACGCCAACGCCAACAAATCAGCAGCAGAGAAATATCTATATGTTGTGGGTAAATAAACCACAGCGGAGGGAAGCACAAAACTGCAGCTGACAGGATCGTGTCTTTCTGACTTGACAGCGGGGTTTGTCTGCACACAGGCAGCAGCGGTTCAGTCTCGGTTTGCTGTAGAGTGCGCCACGTCCAGCCGCCAGCCTGTTAAAGTAATCCTGCATAAAGCAATAGGCTATCGTGTTGCACAACATAAAATAAAAAAAAATCCGGGGGTGGTGTGTTTACCTCTACACCGATCCTGCTGCCGTGCTCAGTGGGGAATCAGCTGCTTCGCACTGGAGGGACGCCATTATTTGTGTCCGTGAGTGCGTTCCCGTCTCTCCAGGTCCGCGCTGCCGCTTGGAGGAGCGGAGCAGTCTCCGGATTTCATACACTGGAGCGCCTCTTGCTGTCCAAGCGGTGCTATTGACCCTATTTATTTATTTATTTATTTATTTATTTATTTATTTATTTATTTATTTATTTATTTATTTATTTACATCAGTCCCTGTAGGATCAAAGACGCCACTTTGGCAACTACTGCCCCATTAGAGACTTTGATGAGTTGGGAGATTGCAGGGGTTACCCAGCAAAATGAGAGTTTAGTTTAATTCTGTTATTGTTTCATTTACTTGAATGAAATATGTAGGAGAGAATATGGAAAAAGGACTTTTGATCAGATGTTTCACTCTCTGCAGTTGAGACAGAAAACAAAAATCCTCTCAGATGGTGGGGGGTCCTCTGGATGAAACCTTTATGAATTGGGGGTTCTGTGATCTTTGGAGTCCTTGAGATGAAAACGTTTGGAAGCGTGTGCACCATGGTACCTGTAAAATAGGCTATTGGCTACCATTATCAAATAATCACTGCAGTTTTCATGATTTCAACTCCCACATAAAATGTCAATTTCACAACGAAGGTCAAGGTATAAAACAACACTTGGTAGCCTATTGAAGCCCTGCATTCTGTCTTCTCATGGAGATGTTTTCCTCTCATGCAAGTGAAAGGTGTGACATGACATACTAGGCCAGTCTGCTCAGTTCAGCATGGCTTCAAATGTCCCCATAAAGACATGTCCTAGATGAGCTTTTATACAGGTGACAGTATGACATGATAGCCACAGAGCAGACACACATCAGTAGACAGTCTCTCTCTCACCTTGAGGCTCACAAGGTGAAAACTCCTTTTGGTTCTTCAAATCATCCATTTGTCCAAATTACTTTCCTGGATATTTCAACTTGGTTAGGAAGTCACAGAGGCATACCACAGTGTGGCCAATTTTAGATGCCCTCATTTCTGAGGCATGAGTGGAAAAACTGCCAAATTAAATCAATTCTATTGTACTCTAGAGGGTTTAGGGTGACATTTTAGAAAGGAAACAGCTCATGAGCAACGGTGAGAAAATATTGGTTGTTTGTGTCGTGGCAATCTAAAGTCAATTGCACTTTGTCTAGTGGTGAGAACAGCTCAACAAAGCTATAACACAATATAAGTCTCCAGAATATTTATTAAAACAAAAAAGAAATATAAGTAGGCACAATACCTTTACAATACAATACCAAGAGGGTTGTTCCGGTTAGACAGCAAAGGCAGGTTACATCAGTCAAGCTTTATATATCTTTCTAATATGCTGAGTCATGCTAAGCGCTAAGCCACATGACTCAAACTATCTCTTACATAGTTCAAGGCAGTTTAATGAAGACTAAGGAATCAAACAGTGCACAGACACCTGGCAGAAAAGAAGTACTTTCTATCATGGTGAGAACATTAACTCCCTACGACTCTTCCTGCGCTCCCAGGATCTGCTTGTGTCCTTGACATTTTCATAACAATGCAACAGCTGTAATAAACTTCCAGCTAATAACCACGGGAAAAGAGGAAACATATACTCCTCTCAGCTCAGTAGTTTTCCACTGGCCGTGAGTATACTTATGCATATATTTTATTGCAGTTTATACTTCAAGCGTATTATAAGCACACTTTACATTATTGTTTTCCATAACATTTGACCAGAAGATTGTGTGGTGGATAATGTGTTTTTTACACATGCCATGGAGTACAGGGCTATAAGTGAAGCCTTTTCTGCTTGCCAGGTGATTGAAGGGTTATCATGGGTGTGTTATTGTGGAAGAATTTATTGTGTTATATCTTATATTTCTATGTACCCTTTATGAGTCAAGTTAGTATGACATGATGAACTGTTTAAGTGCCTGTGTGACTCAGGGTCCTGGATGCACACTTCATTAACTTACTTTATGGAGACAGAGGAAAGTCCTTCACCCAGGCTCCTTAGCATGACCTTGTAGATGTTTAGAAACTAGCCCCCTTGTTCTCCCTTTGCTTTATAATCTCTGTTCAGTTATCACGATAAGTAGTTGGTATACTTTTTAATTCATCAAATAAATTAAATTGATCGGTCAGACTGGATTTCTCACAGATCTTCAGGTGCTCTTCTATTCTGGACTCTCACTGTAATGGACTGAGGTGAAATTAGAGCTCATATATGGTGAAGTATGCAAGCTTCCAAATCATGAACCAGAGGTTGTTTGACACATTTAAAGAGGTTTTATTTTTTTTAGTAAAGTCTGTTTTTTTACAAGCGACATGAAAGGTAAATCGGCTACTTTGCTTTTAATGTACAAGCGCAATTGTGTTAGGAAACAATAACAGATTTATTTATAATAAAACAGGAAAGTGCAAAAGTTTGACTTCGTATAGAACCTTATGTATTAACACAAAATATTTTCTTTTTCAACAGCAAATTAAATATTATGACGTTAAGCTAACAGAAGTAAATAAACAACAGTGTAATAAAGCATCAGTGCAAATTAGCAACCACCCATGCAGGGTAAATTAGCAGCAAAATACAACAGTAGCAGAATTTCACCACTCCAGTCTCATGTCAGCTTTACTCCACTTATATTTTCCTCCTCTCATGAGAAACATCTTCTCATCAAAGCCACTGAAGAGAATGGCCTGCTTCACACCAACATCAAGGATGGACCTGGAGGGGTCCTTCCTTCCCTCTCTGCAGTCCAGGAAGCGCATCTGAAACAGAACCAAACCGTTGGAGTTTCAAGGCGCTTTTACATCCTGTGGCTTTATGTGGCTTGCATACTTCAAACAATATCACTCTCCAAAGAAAAGTTAATAGTCCAGTCGCTATAACAGTTTAACTAACAGATCAACTCAAATGATAGTATGACTCATATGGTGTGTAAAAAGTAGTGATCCTGTAATTGTGTGTTAAATCCAGAAACAATATGAAATACTTACATACTCGTCCAGGATGAGGTAGGAATCCCTCATCTGAAAAGACAAGTAAGACCACACATTCAGATATATTCTGCAACCTGGTTTCTGATTACATCATACAGATGTTATGAGTGTTATGAGTACATTTTGATGCCAACATAAAACATGGCTACAAGCAGTACAAGCAACAAGTATTACTATCACTATTGCAATCATCATCTTTCCCCTGTACTACAAGTGACCTACTATTGCTCAGTCAAAAAGGAAGTGAAAAGTTTGTGGCTGTGCCACAGGTTGACCACAATTTTCTGTCAAGTAGTTTAGTCATAGCAACAGTGGGTATCAAAAGAACACATGATCTTCTTAACCTGGATAAGACCTTAACCAGTAAAAAATATAAGTAGTGCAAAGAATAGCTGAGTTACTCTGTGCATGTAAACATAACCACGGTCATATGTGTTGTGCAGTTTAAAAGTCCCATACCTTCTCATTGGACTCAGGTACAAGGCAGCTGATGCTGCTGTGTTGATCCAGGAAGTCCTGAAACTGTTGGTCGCTGATGACAAACCTCTCTGCCTCTCTCAGGGCGTTCTCCCCTGCATTTTCCCCGTCAATCACCAAGCACTGGAATACCTGAACACAGAAAGCACAGACAGAGAGGGTGAGTGCACACACACACACACAAACACACACACACACATTCTCTGTCTCTCTTTCTTTCCCTACCTTCCAGCGGACAGGGTCAAGTTCGGCGATTTGCTCCCTCATGTCCTCATCGACGTTGAAGGTGTTGATCACAGAGTTGATCTTGAATGCCACTTTATATTGCTGGCACCATTTGCAGACCTTGTAGAGGTTGTCCAGGTGGCTCTTCCTGCCCTGAGCTCTGCCGATCAGCTGGTTGGTTGCTTCATCAAAGCTGTCACAGGAAATGGCCAGGATGTCCAGATACTCGCCTGAGACAGTTGGGAGAAAGAGTCAGACACATTCAGCTTGTCTATTTTGTCATGAGAGAGAGAGAGAGAGAGAGAGAGAGAGAGAGAACATGGATTTGAAGGACCTTAACAGTGGCATTCTTGCCTTTCATCATTGTATACACTCCCAGTTCAAATGAAGCTACATTAACAATTATCTTCTTGAAACAATGCTGCCACCTAGTGTTGAGTAGAGGGAAACATTAAAGAAAGAGAATTTGCTCTGTCCATACTAATAGTAAGTTTGACTTAAAAATTAGACCTTTGCAAATTGGTGATGCAGTTTACAGTAATTTGAGGTGACAAATCTTACCATACTTCTGGAACCATTTTTCTCTGATCAGACTCCCATTGCTGACGATACTGACACTTGGAAGCTGGAGGTCCTGTTTACAATATTGGACCAATTTCCCCAAAAAGTCTCCTTTATCCTGCAAGAAAGGCTCTCCCCCAGAGAAGTTGATCTTTTCCAGACCTAAGGGATAAAACAAATGTATCAGCATTCACGGCGTTAGAAGACACCAAATTATAGAAATATACTTTATCAATTTTACCTGATTCCTTCAGAAGTTTGAGACCCTTCTTTGCTTCCTCTATGGGCAGAACAAAGGATGTTTTTGCAGTGTGGAAGCAAAACCCACACTTATAATTACACTGGCGGGTAAAGTGGTAATTAACACTGGTTGGAGTCGTAGCAGTTGGGTCTTCTTTCTTTTGACCGCCGGCACCTGATGTCCAGTAAAACACTTTGGAAAAGACGTCTGCCAATATGCAATGCAGGGTGCTAATGCAGAACTGCAGAAGCGCCTTCAGAGACATTACTTCAGAGGAGAAAAACATCTTGACAACCACTGCTCGCGTTATTAATGTTGACGCAGCTTAAATAGTATGGAGGGCTGGGTCAAGCCTGAATGATGATTGCCTGCCTACTGCAGCAGTTTCTATTTAGATGCAACGAAAACGAAACACACGCACACTTCAAGTAGTTAAGTTGTGTGGCTGGTTGGCAGGTGATTGAGGTGATTACATTTTTGACATTCCAGCTTGAATTACAATATTTCATACGACAGAAAACTATAGTAATCATATAATACATACAAATATACAAATGCAAATATAACAACAACTGCTATAAGTCCCTAAAGATCTTATGGGAATATTATAAGCATATCACAGTGGTACCATAGGATATAAAAGTACCAAAAAAAGTTAATTAAAGTTGAGATATTAAGTAATAATATAGAATATAATGATGTAAAATAAATAATATTTAAATATATTATAGGTCCTTATGATAACATTATCGGATTATACTATGAGTTGGCTCATAGTCTTGTCATCAACCAAATATCTGCGGGTTACTTCAAAACATGACTAAGCACTAAGCAGAATTGTGCCCAAACGGACTCGTGCCCTAGCCCTGATACTCGTGCCCATGACAACCCATTTCCATCAGTATCTATCTACTTCAGAAGAAGTCGTAAACTTTCGTTTTGCTTTTCCAGCGCAGCTGAGTTAGGTTTCGTTTCCCCCGCAGATTATGTAATCACAACCCAGAGGTTAATTTTGTCACTGCAGTTTGGACACTCACCGGTAAACTTCTCTGAACATGGCGACACGCATCATGTCTGTCCTTCGTCAGTGGTCTTCCCGTGTCTTCTCAGTGGAGCTGGACGGAATATCTGCCCCTCTATACTTTGCAATTCAAGAAAAGCATCAGGGAGAAGAAGTGCCACGGGTGTTCAGAAATGTACAGCAGTCTGAAAGGTGTTACTCTCTGTTTGTCTGCAGCAGTGACAGAATTCAACGAGCCAGGTTTTACGGGGAGCTGAAAGACAAACTGTTGAAAGACTTGTCTCCGGAGTGCCGTGTTTGGCCCATGTCTTCATTCCTGCCAAACGTCAAAGACTCTCTCATCAGCGGGTATTTCTTAAAAGATGCGCCCGGGTGCTCCTCGTCGACCGAGCGAGTTTTGAGGGATCTGCTGCAGAATGACCCCGTGTTAGTGTGCTCGTACTTGCGCGGTGAGGACGGTCGTGTGTGGTCTCAGCACCTGTGGCCCGACGCAGAGAGCCAAGGGATGGGGACGTCAAAGGACAACTATGTGGTACCTGCTGAGGCGCCGGACTATCACCCCTCAACTCTCAACATCATCAACTCTGATGTTTTCTACAGTCTGGAGGAGGCTCGTGAAGTTCTTCAGAAGGTCTCATAATCATAATGTCATATTTGTGCAAACGTGTTGGCCCATAATACAAACTAACCAGGTACAACTGTTTTAATAGGCTACTGATATGCAGGCTGTTTGTCAAATGGCACACTCACGTGGTAGAGGGTGGAATAGCACTGTAGAATAGCGTGTGTGCGTGTATGTGTGTGTGTTTCTGTTATCTGACAGCAACATATTGGTTCAAACTCTTCCCATCTGTCTGCTCTGCAGTGTGGTGACATCATCCCAGAGTCTAAGTCTGTGCTGGAGCTGGTGGACCAGAGGCAGGACGCCAGACATGAACCAGACGCCCCTGTTATTGTCATAGAAGGACTGGATGCCACAGGTTAATGCCATTACTTCATAAATGATTCTGTATGATCAGGGTGATGTATAGATGTCTTCCTGAAGTGATGGTTAACTTTCTCTGCTAAAGCCATTATCTGCCAATGAGCTTTGCTTAATGGAATATCATGTATCGTGACCTCAGAAAGGTTACGTCACTGTAAAAACACGGTTTATCGAGTAGCTTGCTCGTCTATAATACTCTATTTGAAATACTCTTTAGTTTAAACTCAGTCCGCTTTCCAAGAGTCACTGCAGTCTCCCTTTGTTGAACCCACAGGTAGAAGAAATAAATAAATAAAATGAGTCCCATACTTTTTTTGCACTGGAAGCCATCTGAGCTGTGAGGTCACTTTGATGGTCACATGATCACCTTTCTTTGTTTGCGAGGTGACTTGTTTTCCTCCCTCCCTGTTCCCGTCACAGGTAAGACCACTCTGACCGAGTCTCTGAGGGAGGCTCTGGGGGCCACTCTGCTGCGGTCCCCTCCCCAGTGCCTGTCCCCCTGGAGGGCCCGCTTTGATCAGGAGCCACCCCTCATCCGCAGGGCCTTCTACGCTCTGGGGAACTACATCACAGCAGAACAAATAGGCCAGGAGGCCATGCAGACACCTGTCATCGTTGACAGGTAAAGACAGCTGAGGGGTCAGAGGTGAAACCTATTATTGCTGGAGCAAGTTTGCCCGTTTTATGACCTGTTTTCCTCTTTAAAGAAGTTGTAGAGGATAAGAGGGACTATAAAACAGTAGAATAGAAACTTTCCCAGGGATCTAGACCTATGATTCAGTGCTTTACCTCTCCTAGTCTATCTAGGAGTCTAGTCACCCACCCTATCTAGTCCATCTAATCACCCAGTCCATCCATGCCCTCCATCAATCCATCTGTTATCTGTCTCCAGATACTGGCACAGCACAGCAGCCTACGCCATTGCCACAGCAGTGAGCGGCCCTGTCTGTAACCTTCCATCAGAGGGCTCGGAGGTGTACTGCTGGCCGGGAGACCTGCTCCAGCCCAGCCTGGTGGTCCTGCTCAGCCTGGACCCTGAGGAGAGGAGGAGGAGGCTGAGGGCCAGAGGTCAAGGCAAGACTGAGGAGGAGCAAGAGCTGGACCACAACCAGCTTTTCAGACTCAGGTAATATGTACACAAATGCATGTGTAGGATACATACACACAAACCCATGCAGTCTATACACTGCAGAAAATACCCCTCTTAATAAGTTGTTTAATCTAGTATTTAGTTTTAAAATATTACTTTTCTCAAAGCAAGTCGGACAGCGATTGAGATCATTTCACTTGTTTCCAATACAAATTAACTTGTTTCAAGGATTGTCTTGATACTAACACAGTGATCTGCATTATTGTGGCTTGTGTCCATTGTCACTTTCATTTTCAAGAAAAGTGAAACTGCATTGGAAACAAGTGGAATCATCTCACTTTCATTTCATAGGTGTATTAGGAGTTGCATGGTAAGTACACTCTGATCCGATGCAAGTACAGTATAACAGTACAATAAGACAAAAATACTCTATTGACTCACTCAACTATGATGTACCGACTGTACTTTGTGTTGTATCGAGTCAGGTCAGCTCAGTCTTAGTCACACCCATCAAACGCTTAACAATCAATTACTATCCCGTGGGGGAAGCAGCTGATGAGGAAGAACAGGTGATTAGTTGCTGAGCTGCTGTGCTCCATTAAGCTGCTCTAAACTCACAAGCAGTGCTGGGCTAGGCAGACAGGTTGATGGCTACTTTCATTCATCCTCTCTCCCCCTCCACATAATGGCCTTTCCGCACGGAACAGCCAGATGTTGGGCCAGGTAGAAAACAGAGGGAGAGATGACCGCCGCTGAGAGAGAGTGAGAGACTCCGCAGACTTGGTCAATCACCGTGATGCCTCGTACACAAGGACCATTGTTCATTTGTGTCGGGGAGAGGATGCGCCCCTAGCCATCTGTGCCGGCTCTCAGATATGTCGTATTTCATCGCGGTCCACATTGTCTACCGAGACGGTGAACTGTCAAAATACTTGAAGTAATTCTGACAACAGATTATTTGATATGTGCAGACGGGTGATGAATTAAAGGAAAAACCTGACTAAAGGAGTGGAGAAACATAACAAATGAAGGTGCTTCCGTACAGGTGTACTGCACGATATGATTAAGCAATAACATCCTATCATGCTCTGTAGCTTGTGTAAAAATGGACCGGTTGACCTTTGGAAGAGGGTTCATTATTGGGCCAGGGATGGCAGGAGCTTCAGTCACAAACACTGCTCAACTGGCGAGTGTTTCAGTAGGAACAGGAAGTGACATCTGCATTTAGATGCATGGGAAAGACATCAGTAAATAGGATCGTAACTTGTGGGCGAAAGTGTACATTCGCTGACCGCGATGCTGAACACCAAATGAGGGAATATTGTGGAAGAATGGTGTTCCATCCCCTCCAGTAGACTTCCAGAGACTTGGAGAATCTATGTCAAGGAAAAAGAAAAGAACAGTACAAAAAAGAAGTTATAAATATACTGAAACAAGTGCTTCAGTGAGACATGCTGCTCCCTGTCATTCCCCAAGGAGCTTTTATAGGCACCACCCAAAGGTGCCAACAAGGCACCTGATGTGATGCAACTGGGAATACCTGGTGAAGAGAGGAGAGACAGAAATAGGGCAGAGAAACGCATAACTCTGTTTTTATCTCCATCATGTTAGTTGACCTATGTGTGTGTGTGTGCGTGTGTGTGCGTGTGTGTGCGTGTGTGTGTCTGCAGAGTGGAGGAGGCTTACCAGAGGATCAACGGCCCAGATTGCGTCACTGTAGATGCTAGTCCTTCTGCAGACCAAGTGCTCCAACAAGTGCTGCTTTTAATTAGAGACAAATGCCACTTGTAAACAGTTCTCCATCTCCCCTGCTGGCAGCCCTGCATCAGGTGGATGCAGTACCGCCTCTGGCCACTGGATGCCAGTGAGGTGTTGTGAATGTGATAGGAGGGCTGATTGGAGTGTGGTGAAGAGATTCTATTCACAATGAGTAAAGGTTGAATGGCCAGGGGCCAGAACCACACACTACAATCAGAAATATATATTCATGCACACACACACACAGACACACACACACACACACACACACACACCAAGAGTCACAATATGGCCACAGCATGTCTAATTCTGCTAATTCTAATTCTGCTTGAAGCATTGTCAAGATAGAAGAAGTGTACATATAACTGCTGTGACCTGTCAGAGGTGGCTCTTCTGGATAGAGTGTATCTGCTCTCACTGACAACCAGTCTTATGTGGACCTAAACAGAGGGAATGGATGGGAGGGTTTGTATATTCACCAATCACTTAGATTTCATTTAAGCACATGAACAGGCAATAGTCCAATTTTGTGTTTTCCTTCAGAAGTATGTAGTGGGTCCACAGAAATGAAACATTAAACGAAACTACTGGGTCCATTTTACAGTTTCAAATAAAGCACTGCTCATTTGTTAGAACACTGTTTCAAATTAAAGGAAATATGTGAATTACAATAAAACTCTGGTTGTGGTCTGTCCTTGACTGATTATGTCTTACATAAGCCAACCAAAGCACTGGGCTATTCAGACTGTATATACCAGTGTGGGTATGTTGTAGCTAGCATGTATAGGTTGACATGGACTTTTTGCACACACACACACAGTTTGCATACTGTACTGCAGGTTCCTTTACTGGTGTGATGCTGGGACTGTTGGTAATCTCTTTGTGGCTGGTGCTCGAGCTATACAGGACACACAGCACTGCATGGTACAGTACATGATCTCACGGGAAATGTACACATGCACACCTACTTGTGTAAACACACACATGCACATTTACTTAGAGCATATACTGTAACTCATTTATATAGGGAGGAAGTGTATATTTGGCCTATGTGATGGGAAGATTAATTGGGGGTTTTAGTAATTATGAGCTTGGCAAGGCTGCGGGCTGGAGAAGACAGAGTGACCCATCTCTTTTACTGTGATGCATCAGCAGAGCGCCAACCACTGCAGACCCTATTCATATGGCAATTAATGGAGCGCTGTATATCAATGTCATTCCAATGCTCCCCCACATAAGCGCATGGATTACTCCTACCACCAATTACAGCAATCCAATGTTTCACTGACTGGAGAGGTGCTGTAGATGCAAATCTTAACCGTCACATGTAATCACAAACTAGAATAAGGTATCATTATGTTTATGGAGTATGGATTCCTTGCACGAGGTTAATGTTTAATAGCAGTTTTTACTGTAATAGATAAAGCCTTAGTCGCTAGGTGGTTCTTCCTCGACCTATCCGTGGGCGTACTCTACACAGCACATTTTCCAGTGTTAATAAGTGTTGATTTTTCAGTGACATTTATTTGGTCTTGGCAGGTGTTGATTGTTCACTCGGGTGTGTTGTTCAAAACCATCAGAGCCATCCAAAAGTGTTCACTCTGATGGTGTGGACTTACATAAACTGGTGTAGTGTTGATTTTTCACTCTTGAGAGTTAAAGTAACACCTTGTTGTGCACTCCGTCAACTCTGTCTCAATTACAGAACATTTCATTTATATCTATTTAAAGTAACACAGTGGCGTCCAAAATGTATGAAGTAGTAAAGAAAATCACTCAGGCATTATGTTTTGCATCATATCCTGAAGGCAGAGTTCATGGCTGTGTATGTCTGTGGTGCCAGACATATTTCCATGGTAGATCCTGTTATGCTGTTATTCTTGGAAACAAAAAATGCATGGTGATGTCATTTAATGCCCCTCAACACCAACCTCAATATTGCATTAATGGGCTGTAATCATTGCACTGCAAGAGTACATTACACATGCACCAAAAATTATTTTCATTAAGTTTTATTTGTTTATAGTGTTTCTGCTCAATTTGAGTTTCAGTTGTTTTTGCAGCACCGCTAGGATCCACGCAAAGTTCAAACACCATCTACACATTGAAAAATGAATGGACCCTGCTTTTCAAAGTAAAAGTTCCACTCCGGTTTGAGGAAGAAGTTAACCAGACAATCTACTGCCAGTCTGCAACCTCACTACTGAAGGTGCAAGATAAAAGCACCAGCCACAGATGGAAAAACTAAGATCTGTCTGAGAAGTACAGGTGGAGCTCAGCCTCACACACACACACACACACACACACACACACGCACGCACACATGCATACATAACCACATACAGTGTACAGACGCAGGCACAAATGCACAAGACGTGCACGCACGCACACACACACCTCGCCCTGTATGGGGCCACTTTGCACTACACTCCTCAACTTCAATATTTCATCTGCACAACAGAGAAGGAGCTGGGGAGAGGAGAAAAGCCCTCCATGAAATAATTAAAGATCCAGCAGGGATGCAGCAGCACAGCAGCCGCCGTCCCATCCTAAGTAATAGATCAAATGAAAGCTGTCCCTCAGATCATTAATAATGAGTGTGGTATGGAGACAGAGGGGGTAGGGGTGGGAGGATGGGAGGGGAATGGGAGGGCATAGGGGTGGTACAGTGTGTGGGGGGGGGGGGGGGGGGGGGGGGGAGCGAGGGCATCGGGGGTAGCGCGAGATATGTGTGTGTGTGTCAGGGGAGTTGGATGCTAGTCTGGGGGTCCCTTGGCAAATACCCCATTGCACTGGGCTTGACTTGGCAGCCACATGAAGCGGTATGGCGAGAGGAGTCATGCATATGATTTGGCACCAGCCGCCTGCCAACTGTAAAGACCCCACAGCAATGTCTATATACACCCCCTTGTCAAATAAACAACATTGTATACAGTAAACGGTCGGGTCAGTGGGAGCTAAGTGGCGTTCCTTTCAATCAGTCTGGCCTCAGAGCGGTGATTGGATATGATGGTGGGATTTTTTTTTTTTTGGGGGGGAGAGCTGACTTGGCATGATAGACAGGGAAGGGAAGGGGCTGTGTTTGTCTGGTGGTTGGGGGGGGGGGGGGGGGAGGGAGGATGAAAGAGGGAAGAGGAGCTGAGAGGGGTGAGACTGGGAAGGAGGAGAGGACGGTGGTGGAGGAGGGGTGGCGGCAGGCGAGGGAGATTGCGTGGATGCTGTCATCTGTGGGTTCCAGCCCCTCCAGATTCCTCCAGCTGGCAGATACAGCTTATTCCCCCAATACGATCCCCCCAACCGCCTCCAAAACACGATCCCCACCCCCAAACATGCAGCATCCCTCAAACAGCTTCAAACACCATCCCCATCCTTCCCCAAATATTCAGCATCCCTTCCACCAGCCTCAACCAAAAGCATCCTTAATGACTGGCAGGTTCGGTGTGCAAGGAATTACGTGTAATTGGATTACAAAAATGACATTAAAAAATAGTGACGGCAAAAACAAATTTCCAAAATATGTTTGAAAGCATGAGGGCATTTTAATAGCAGTAGCAGTAGACTGTCCTCCTACCTTTGTGGATTCGATTTGAAGTGAAAGTAACCAGATTACTACTCTGAGTTTGAGTAATCCAAGAGATTACATTACAACACATGATTACAATTACAACATATGAAAATGTACCTGCTAATCCCCCTCCCAACACACACACACACACACACACACACACACAACACTGCATGCACACATATCAACCAACAACACTACCATTCCCTCTTAACACAGCAGGTGGTGGCAGACACCCAGCCCCATTCTCTGTGGATGGATGGTTTTTGGGGGTGGGTGGGGGGCATGTGTGGGGGAGGGGGGTTAAAAAACATAAAGGGTGAAGGAGTTGAACTGATCTTTGGTGAGATGTTTCTCAAAAAAACACACAGCAAAGCCCAAAACAAAGTAGAAAAAGGAAAAAAAAAAGCACGGCAGATACGGGGAAATGAATTTGGTTGGGAAAGGAAAATATTTGAAAATGTCCCATCAAACCGAGATGTATAATTCAACAGCTTTTCATCAACATGCTTCTCCCTTTGTCACGCTGTCTGAATGCTGATCTGCAGGGTGGAGGCAGCATCCCGGGCTATAGGTGTGGATTAGGCACAGCGGGCCGCGTATTCAACATGCCATTATATATTCAGGTTGTGCCTATTTTCTGATGTTTGCAGGGGATAGGTACTGTACAGAAAGCTCACCAGCCTTTTGCCTGGCGGCTGTTGGGGAGGCTTCACCAGGAACAGTTAAATATTTAAACACTGCTGTGAGATCTCATTAAAAACGGCACATCAGCCCCCATAAGGCCCCTGCAGCACTCCCTCACACTCTCTCTCTCTCTCCCCGAGAAAAAAAAAACGCCCGGTTAGAACTCGGTGAAGTGTGACAAAACAGTTATTGTCTATTTACTGTGGAGAACTTGTGATAAATCATCATATCCTGTCAAATAAGGCAGTTGGCAGTGGCGTTGACGAGTGGTAAATCATCGTATCTGGGAAGAGAAAAAAAAATGATTGAGACTCAGTTCTGTTTTGACAGCTGCCGACAAGCAGAAATATGCCAAAAACAAAATAACATGACAACTAGACCAGACTAATATTTCCATAATACACACACACGTACAAAAACAAGACGCCGAAGAAAACTTTGGCTCTCTGGAGTCTTCTTGCCTCCTCACAAAATCTGGGCAATTAATTCCAGCGCTATTGTTTGGGCCTCCCTATTTTTAGCCTGGCTGCCCTCTCAAATAAATTGATTTCCTGTGGCGAACTTGGAATGTTCCTTGTGTGCTAAGTTTTTTTTTTTTTTTTTCTCCCCCCCCTTCCCAACACACACACACACCGTCCTTTTTCCCCCCAGAGGAATAAATCAAAGGCAACGCTGCCAACTTCCACGCAGCTGTGTATGTGCGTCTCTTTTTATACTTGGAAATGGTTTATTTTTGTTTCAGTTCCATTAATGCTTAGGCATGTCTCCTACTTCATCAAGCGTCAGCAGACAGTTGAGTCCTTGTTTGCCAGGCAAGTGGCTGACTGTCTCTCTCTATCTAAACTCATTCTCTCTCTCTCTCTCACTATCTTACTCTCGCTCTTTGATTCTGCCTCTCATGAGACGCAGAGGTCTGGCTTTTTCCGCGGTCCCTGCCACAGAAATGATGGCTGGGTCAAAACAGACTAAGCTCTCAAGATCGCAGGAAGATATTTAAACACCCGAGCGCCTACACATAAATAAAAGTAGAGCAACTTGATCCTGGATTCTTGTAACGGTGTCAGGGGAGCAACTGGTCTTTGATGAACGCTACCAAAGACAGATGCGCGGCGGTTGGCGGGGTTGGTGGGGGGGGAAAACTTTGCTCGCAGGGAAGAGAGAGAAGAAATTACTATGCAACATGGCTGACAAAGAAAGTGAGAATAAAACTGGGAGAATATGAATCATTAAGCAGAGCAAATGTTTGCTCAAATTCAGCGGGATGACTGTGTAAAAGTGAACCACATACTGTCATATATCAAATCGCTTTTTAATTATAACTGTGTGCCAGTTGCTTGCATGTTATAATTCCACGAGTACCTTTTCTTAAACCAAATGGCCGAGGATTTGGTGAAGATCACATTTCCATTTGTGTCTGCCACTGCCTTTGTCACAAACTGCCTTTGGGCTGAGAGAGAGAGAGAAAGAGAGAGAGAGAGAGAGAGAGAGAGAGAAACATACCACTAGATCCCACTTCCTTATCCTGACTAAGCCGTATGAATCCCTCTACACCCATTTAGCTCGCTCACTCGACGGCTCTCCTGTGCGAGAGTTCTCGGTGTTCGCCTGCTTCACAGTCTCCTCGCCGCTCCTCGGAAAAAAAAAAATCGAGTTTATAGTCGTTCATCTCAATAATCAACACCATATATACCCGGCGGCCTATAGAGGAGGGACTGGAAGCTAACAGGGGGAAAGGATTCACACCGGATTTACCGCCCAACTCTTCCCACAAGTCACCGCTCCTGCTTTCTCAACAGTTAAGAGTTGAGTGAGCTGTCCTCAGGGGGGCTGATGTAAAAGTTGAAATGTCTTCTCAAGTCTTGGACTCACTCTGCAGCGCTGATAAAGAAAACTTTAATAGTCAAGCCTGTGGTCAAATACATGCTGAATGCACATTACCACTAAAAGGCTCTGTGCATTTGTTGATACGACACACTGCTGCGATATTTACTGGGCCTATCATCTCTATGTACACTGCGATATCTCTATTTGCAGCCACTGAAATGTATAAGGTACGATGCAACTCTTTGTGCCTCAGACATCAGTAAGACGATGATGCTCTCGCAGACAAAGCTGAGAAACTTTGCTCACCGGTGTCACGCGATGCCACCTACACTTTTTACATAGGTTAATTGGCTGAAACTGGACACAAGTAAACCACACTTCGGCGTGTACAACTAAACTAAAACTGCACCAATGACAAAAGAACAGCTTGCCTTCCAAACACCCTCTGCAGAGCCAAGTGATGATGTAGCTGGCTAGAGCCGGGCTGGAGCAGTTATCCATCTCGCCCTGTGCTGCCAGCTGTCAGAGTACACAGCTCCAGCTAGCCGCCGGTGGCAGGTGTAATCAATATGGACTCCACAGAGAGTTGCACTACCAGAGGCCAGTCTCCACTCTCTAACCCATCTCTGTCTCTCCAGGGGAAACAGTAGGCAGGCGGGCAGGGAGGGTGCGTTTGATGTCTCCTCCGGGCCAAGATGGAGCAGCCCACTCCTAGCTCGCTAGCAGGGAGATGATTAATCCTGGGTATTGGATGCAGCATCATGTTTTCGTTAGAGGAGACTTTTTTTTTTAATTCTTTTTTTTTATATCTAACTGAGGTGTGTGTATTGTGCTGCTGCAAGAAGTTGTGTTGTTAGGAATGTAGAGGGAATAACTGCTGCTGCTGTTTTTATGTGAGTTGAAGACAAATACACTAGTTTCTATTATTTGTGGTTCCAATATATATTCCATATATTGTATTTCCATATAAAGCAAAAAAAACAAAAAAACAACACTCCATCCAAGGTTAAGTACACGGCAAAATTGTCAGTGTCACGTCACTCTGAGGGTGTAAAAATCAACACTTTACCAGCGTTTCTGTAAGCCCTCACCCACCCAGTGCATGGGTGTGTGAGGGATGAGTGGACAAACAACGCTCCAATCAACACGCAAAACACGAAATAATTGTCAACACATTAATTTAACACTAAAAAACTTCCATTATCTATTCCATGCACTATATTACTTACTATAAATTCATTTGCAATACTTTACTCTGTGGTTTACCAACTTCGGGCAAGTTAAATGAATGATGCAGCAGCCCTGATAATACAGCCTCTTTATCTCACACTCACTGAGAAAGAGAGCAAGACAAACACAAAGGCACACACACACACACACACACACACACACACACACACACACCAATGCCCCCTCAAGGTGTTCCCTTCCCCACCTAATTTAAAGCTATCTCAAAGTAGAGCAATGGCGAAGAATAAACAGCAAATTTAAAAAGATCTCCCCATTTTAATAACTTGTTGTTGTGTTTAAAAAATAATTTACTGAAATGTTTCCAGGCGATCCGCGGAGGAGTCGTCTAATTTAACTGTTCTAAAATAGTTTCTTTGCCCGAGGAGAAAAATGTATTTGTATTTACACGTATACATTTTTCTCATGACTTTCTGCTCCATATGCACAGAGAACACAAGGGTGAAATATTTAGGTAAGAGAGGTAAGGGTTTATTTCCCAACGTCTCAGAGGCATCTATAATTACTGCAATCTTCTTGGCTTTACTGTTCGGTAAGAAAGTTACTTCTGTTCTGTTCGGTCTGTATTTCTGTCTGTAGTTAACGCCTACAACATGGTGCTGGTACCAAATACCTTCAGGTCAAATGAAACTATTCCACTCTACTCTCTTCTATTTTATTAAAATGCCCATCAACATAAAACCCAATCCGTTTACGTGACGTATCACCAATACATATTTCATCTGCAGTGTGTCTGTGAATTGGAGCACCGGTACCAAAAACAATCGAGTCATCCTTCACAAAAGACTTAAAGGGGAACGTGACTGGTAAATCTCAAAACCACCTGACAAAGAGTGACCTCCGGGTTACCCTGCAGGAAGACCAGCAACAAAAGGCAGAGATACTTTTACAAGGGTTAGGCCTTTCTTACTCACACGCACACACATGCACACATTCATAAAAGGGGAGGAACTGCCTCTGACACCCCCTTCCAGTCTGAAGTGACTAGCGAAGATGGAAAATGCTCCAAAATAAAGGCCATATTAATCAAGCCTGAGTAGGAGTACTAATCTAAGATCACTGACCCACTGCTTTTAATTTGTAAGCAAAACCAATTCTAGATCGGCACTCCTACACGGAGATAGTTAATGGTTGCTGGCCTCTAAGCAACTAGCTGAAACACCCCGAGAGCGGAGTCGTTGTCTGACGCTGTGATTAATATGCACAGTGCAGCGTTATAATTTGAAAAGTCAGTGGTCCATTGGATTTCTGTTACAGCCGTGACAGCCCAGGGACACCCACACTCCTCTCTACTAGAATCCGACACCACGTTATTTGGCCAACAAAAAAAAAAAACGCTCTGTCTGTCCCTTTCTCTCCTGCTGTTTTTAAAACTCTCTCCCTCTCTGTCTCTTTTTGTTTCTCCATCCTCATCTCATCTTTCTTTCTTTCCTGAAGACTTCATGAAATTGTCAACGGGGAGAAGCAGCCAGAAGGCAGTGGATTTACTGCTCGCTTTGGCTTGGCCAGAGAGAGAGAGAGAGAGAGAGAGAGAGAGAGAGAGAGAGAGAGAGAGAGAGAGAGAGAGTGAGAGAGAGAGAGAGAGAGAGAGAGAGGGGAAATAGATTTCTAAAATGGCTTCATGTTACAATCTAAGCAACAATACAAACTACAATTGAAAAAAATGGTGCCAGGCTATTTCAATCTATGCAATAATACAAACCATAAATAAAATGTCGTTCCAGTTCAAATATATTTCATTTAGCCATAAACCACAACAAAGCAACTCAAATAAAAGAAAACTACCCAGAGCTTGCCATACTCAACCTCTGACTTTCAAGAGAGAGAGAGAGAGAGAGAGAGAGAGAGAGACTTTGACTTTTAATGTTCTTTAATAAAACATCTAAAAAACAAAACAAAGCACATAAATACAATGAACTTGAGAGAGAGAGAGAGAGAGAGAGAGAGAGAGAGAGAGAGAGAGAGAGGAAGGGGCACATACCAAACCTGTTTGTCTCTTTATCTCTGTCTCTCTAAAAATGCCAAGAGAGCCAGCGAAGCATCCGATTGAATTCCAATAGGTCTGTAGCAAAACATGGCATGGTGATTGAACATAATCTATATTGCAAAAAAAACAATATTTAGTACCGTGTGCTGTTTTTCAGGTTGAATCTGGATGTAGCCGTCAGTATAATGAGGCAGAGGAGAGACAGTGGTGAGGATTGGGAGTGATTGGAGGAGAAGACAGGAGTTGTAAAAGTTGTAAACTGTTCTTGACTAAATCCAAGCCAAAGTTGTGTTCATAAAAACTCATCTTGATGTCAAAATCCTCATTTTACACTTTGATGTATCAAAAAAACAACAACTAGAAGACGAAAAGTAAAACTAGAAGAATCATTTTCAGTCGAAGTGGGAAAACTTCAGCACAGCCACAGCCACCTACACTGCAGGGTCAAGAGGAGGCAAACATACGGAGCATCTACCTTGGCCTTCATGAGGACCATCACCGCTGTGTGTGTGTGTGTGTGTGTGTGTGTGTGTGTGTGTGTGTGTGTGTGTGTCTTTCTCTCACTTTCACACTTACCCTCCCACACTTTCCTCTCTCTTTCCTCCTTCCCTCTGACCTCGATTCCTGCCCTCCTAAAGGACCGATCCTCTCCCCTGCCCTCAAACCAGTCTGGCCGCTCTGAGAATGATGGATTGGAGCAACACGCTGTGCAATATTAAAAGTTAACTCCTCAACTTTACAGTATCCTAGATTCAGTACGCGCTATGCCTTGCGGTATGCCGGTGTGAAAGTATGTGAATCCCTTGTTGTAGAAATGTTGTTTTGTTTGTACCGTGCAATCCTTATTTCATCAAAACAAGCCTTTTCTTAGCTGTGATCTAAGGAGACCTACCAGTCTGAGGAGTATCAGTCTTAGGGTTATAAAGTCATGGGCTCCATCAGTCCACTGTGAGACAAGTGATATACGAATGGAGAGGATTTAACTCTGCCTAGGAGGAGACGTCCTTCTACAATATCACCAAGAGCAACAAGAAAAACATTAAAAAACAAGCCAAGAAAAACATCTACAAGCCTCCATCGGTGCATCGGATGTCACTGTGTATCCGTCAACAATAACAACACTGGATAGACATGGGATTCATTCAAGGGTAGTGTGGAAGTCTACTGTCTACATGTCTATAATTTGAGACAATCTCCACAAACCTGAAGATTTCCAAAAGTCCAAAATTGAATTGTTTGGTTGCAATCAAAAACGCTGTTTGGCAACAACCCAAAAACTGCCCTCAACTAGAACAACTTTCTCTCAAGTCTCTCAAGCACGGTGGTCATGGTGCTGGGCTGTTTTTTTTTCTTTCCTCTACATCCTTCTAGCTTAGTATTTTGGATAGGCCAAGTCGGCGTCCTGAACCTAAAATCCACTTGAGATGCTGTGTCAGGACCCCCGAAGCGAGCGTCTGTTTTCGTGTGAAACCTCAAACCTCCCCGAGTCGGTCGAGTTCTTGTGCGGAGGAGTTGGGAGTAAATCCCTCAAGGACGAAGCCGGAGACCCGATCGGTGGCTGTAGGAGACATTTACTCCGAGTCATCGCTGCCAAAGGAGGTGAAGCAAGTTATTGATTGAAAGGAAGTTCACATATTTCTGCACACGGGGAACATGTTTTCCACCAGTTTTCTTAAATAAACAATCAAAGTATATCATCTTTATTTGTGCATGTTCTTTATTTGGGTGAGATAAAGAGCATGCACACATAAAAGATGATATACTTTGTGCATGTTCTTTATTTGGGTGAGATAAGGGTTTTACAAGGTTTTTCCTCTATGAAATAAACCCTCTGTAGGGTTCACAAACTTTCAAACGTGCTTGTCTACGCATGCAACTAAGGACGCCGGGTTATTCCAGTTCACGCAGAACAACGCGCACTGTATTTATCGGGTAATATTCACAAGTTGTTATGATACGACTTTGAGAAAGACCATCATTTGGATAAACATCAAGGGGAATGTGTTTTCTCAGCCCGTAGCACAATCCTAAGCTTGATGTCTCTTATTACTTCTAACAATTGTTTGAAAGCAGAGAGGCAGAGATCACACCTGTTCACATGGCATAAAAAGGCTTACTGGAGGGCTGTTCCTGACTCTAATGTTTATACCATCCTCTGCCTCGTCCCCACAGGCCACTGAAAACACCGTGGATTATTTAATAGCGCTGTATACTGATGGCGGGGGGGGGGGGCGGGGGCTACAGTTTCACTGCCGCTTTATGAGCCAGAGCTGGGGAAGCTATCTCTCAGCGGAGAAGATGGAGATTGCATGCAGGAAAGAGGCATCATTCATAGCGGGGCTGCGGCTTTACACTCCATCACTAATCCCCGTGTTTAGTTCTTCGCTGTACACAAGTCGCCGGGCCACGCATCCTCTCGCCGTGCCCCGTTAAATCCAGGTCGGTCCGGGGGATAAACCCGGCTGGAGCTCGGCCCGGAGATTCCTCTGAGTTAGTGCGTGATTACAGAACGCTGCCGCGGTGCATCGATACGCCCGCCTGTCTGGCCCTCGCCCTCTCTTGTATATGGTTAATAACAATGAAACTGTCAGCCGGGGAGGCGGGCAGACAGGTCTGATGTTACCGGCGGTATGATGTGTGTGGTGGCATATCTCATGTAGCAACCACAAGTCATATAGAGGCATGTTATTTTACACTGCAGTCTCCAGCATGTCTGCACGTCCCGGCTGAGAGAGTAATCAGATAAGATAATGTAGTCAGGAGAGAGAGAGAGAGAGGAAGAGAGAGAGAGAGAGGGAGGGAGAGAGAGAGAGAGAGAGATGGGTGTACCACTCAATCTCAGGATGGAGTGCATCAGTGGGAGGGGGAGATGGATCTGGGTGAGAGAGAGGAAGTGTGGTCTCTCTCTCTCTCTCAACAACACTCACACACACACACACACACACACACACACACACACACACACTTAAACCCACACCCACGCACAAAGTTGAGCTGAAAAGGAGAGGCTGTGAGGTGTAATTCGTCGACAGGGAGGATGTTTATAAAGCTGCCAGGCTCAGTGCATCCTTCAGGTTGCATTATGGGTAGTATCTAATTGGCGGAGGTGGAGGTGGAGGTGGGCCTCGTTGGAGGTTCAACCAGAGGCTAGCAGTCTCACAGCGTTTCAGCAGCTCGTATTTCACTGCGCTCAGTGTGCTGAGGGGGCCAGTCTGCCTGTCACATGACACACACACACACACACACACATGAACACATACATGAACACACACACATACACAAAAAATGCCTGCGAGTGTGAATTTGTGTTTGGGTGTGTGCCGATATATGTGTGTACATACAGACACACACACACACAAATTCACACTCCTGCTCATGTACATGTATGCAGCCCAACACCCCACACACACACACACATACACACACACACACACACACACACACACACATACACATTCACATCCAAATTAATTCCATTCCATTCCATTGCATTAGCTTAATGCCACTGAAGTGCTTTTCTTCATCAGGACGACTGAATCGAAGCTGTTTTGCATCACTAATTCTCTTGTTTTGTTAAGTAACAAACCTTAATCAAAGTGTTTGTTACCATTCTTTGCTCCTCTGCAGTCTATCACCAAGATGGAAATGAATTTTGAAGAATTTTGACAAGACAACCCGGTCATATAGCCTAGTAATTATGATTAAAGATGGAGCTGTTGATTGCTTTGGTGGTCCTTCCCTCTGCAACGGGGTCGGCATCAATTCACTTTCATCTCAATCAAATCCAAATGTTAGCATGAGCTGCAATTTTCATTTTCAGTGATATTAGCAATTATTTCTTAATATGTTGGATATCATAACATTTTCAAAACCATTTCACTGTTTGCATTTTGAATGAAATACATTTCCTGAATTGACTGAACTGGATTGAGCGCAACCCCTTTTTGCATGGTGGTGTGGATGATGGATGTTGGGGGCTCCAGGGGGCTTACAGCTCCCTGCTGCTGGGGGGCGGGGGGGGGAGATCCAGGGAGAGTAATGCCCGATGACCCTCCACACCAAACACCAAAAGTGCCCAGGGGGAAACCGCACAGCCAGACCAACGCCTGTAAGAACCAGTCTGTTCACACGTCCTGCTCTTTCACACCTCGGGTTTCTCTCTCTCTGTTCTCTGTTTCTCAGTTTGTCTCTCCGCCTGTCAGACTCTCTGTTTTCAACCTCCATCAGATGTGGGTTAAAGTTCTGGTATCAAATATAACACATACCGATACCCCCTTCCCCCACCAGCGACCAACCGGCGCTCTGCTCCTGTGCAAAGTGGGCCGGCTAGGTCTGATCACTGGGCTAAGCAGGTCCCAGTGCGCGGGACTGGAGGGGCTCGACTGTGTGATTAAGCAAGCCCTGCTCCACCAGAGGCCACCAGAGCAGATGTTTCATTAAAAATGCAGGCTCTGCGAGCGGGAGGAGATTGCCTTGTTCCAGGCAAGAACCTGGCCGGAGGTTTAAAGCTCTCGCTCCTCTTACTGGTGCAGCCGGCCGAGTTGCGATGCCTATCTACCGATTGAGCGATGAGGCAACCGCTAAAAAAATACTGCACCTCAAAGAATTATCCCCAAAAAATTGTCTAATGTTGGATTATTCTCTCTTATAAAAACAAGTAAGACCCCTTCAGTTTCTGTGTTAAGACTTTATCATAAGATGTAGGCTTGCAGCTTCATTTTCAGACATCAGTAGGGTGCAGATGGTGAACATCTCATTTGGCTTCTGAACAACGGGGGAAGCACACATTTCGGCACGTCGGCTTAGCGAGAGAGCGTGCAGATGACTGAATATGGACACTCCTTTGGTAATACCCCCCCTCCCCTCCGAGCCCACCTTGAGTTTTGGTCTGCAGAACCAAAGCGACCGATGACAGCTTGGAATATCCCATCCCTTTTTCCCCCAGCTGGCACCTAGATGGAGCCTGGGTGCAATTAATGTGCGACTGCAGAGCACTAAAAGAGTGATGCGGCACTCTGGAGGGCACAACTGCACCTACAGTACCGCAGCTGGTTAATAGAAGCACGGGGGTATCCATCAAAAGCTTGTGTAAACCCGTAGCGAGACAGCAGCAGGCTAAAATCTTTGTTGCACCCTGAGGATAATCCCCCGGCATTAAATATTGTCAACACAGACGCAGTTCGGCCCGTAATGCCCAAAAGTCTTTGGAAAGTTAAAGGGGGATTTGTGTGATCTGGACGGGCATTCTGGTTTTCATCAAACAACAGACGCTGGGCTGGTGTTTGATGCTAGGGGTGTGTGTGTGTGTGTGTGTAGTCGTGCATACTCTGTACATGCCTGTGGTGTGTGTGTGTGTGTGTGTGTGTGTAGTGGTGCATACTCTGTACATGCCTGTGGTGTGTGTGTGTGTGTGACGTGTGTGTAGGAGGGGGCGAGGTTACTGATAGATTACAGTCCTCACCTTTGAGGCTGACCCCATTACTTCCCTTCACCTTACCCTCCCTTTACCTTCCTCACCCGTCCCATCCTCTCTCTCCTCCCACTATCTCCTCCAGCCTTCTCATCCGCCGCCCCCCCCCCCCTATCTCTCTCTCTCCTCAGAACCTCCTCACCCCCCTCTCTCTCTCCTCCCTTCTCAGCACTTCCACCCACCACCTCTGTCCTACCCCTTCTTCATCCTCCTCTCTGCCTCCCCCATCCCCCAACCCCTCTCTCTCTCTCTCTCCCCTAACACCTTCTCGTTCCCCCTCGGCCTGTTCACATTGAAACAGAAACCTGGCCTCGCCCTGTCTCCCGGCCACACACACACACACACACACACACACACATGGACGGTGGTGTTGAGAGGGAGTTTGTCCATGTGGAGGAGCTGCAAATGTATGTCCCACCACTTCCTGATACATCGGAGACGGGAAAACAACATCAAGCTGACGTACACTTCGCTATCTCCCATTACTCATATTGGACCCAGTAATGAGAGTCACGACTATTTCACTCACACTTCAGGAAAGCGTCTGGAGGAGGCCTGCGAGAGATTCTCTCCTAATGAAAAAGACTGAGGTTGAAGAGAAGTTCACATCCTGTCAAACGCTTCATTTTAGTGTTTTTTTTTCTTTTTTTTCTTCGCGCTGCATCGGTTGCCCTAATTTATTTGTCTCCCGTTTCTGGTGAACACTCTGGGAAACGCTTTCATACAGTCAAAAAAAAAAAACAGTTATTGTGAGATGCTTCAATCCAGACTAATAGGAAGAAATTACTGGTTGCTCTTGTGAGGCACAACATAGGTCACACACTCCCCCGAACAAAGACAAGCGATAATGACTTCACAAATGCTTTGGTTCGTGGGTTTATGTGCGACTTGTCCCATTTCCCAAAAAATGGCAGGCGCCGGCCCAAAACGAAGACGCATCAGCATCATTAAGGGAAGGAGACTAGACCAGAGTCATATCCACTAATGACACACACACACACACACGTACTGCATGCATGCATGCAAACACACAATTACACACACACATGCACACAGATTTATGAAACGTCCTCGTGTGCAGCAACAGTCTCGACGATGCTCTCTAATGATTTACTACAGCAATATGAGGTGGGAAATACCGGCAGACATTTTACATCATTCACTTTTTCCCCCTTAAATATGGAGCTGATGTCACTTGTAGATTATCGGGGAGGGAGGTAGTTCATTATGCTTAGCTATATCTCTCGGTGTCTCTCTGTTGCTCTTGAGAGTAACTCTGAAACGTATATAGTCCATAAAACAAATGGCACTTGTGCAGAACAGATTGTGTTGTTAAACCAAGCGTTGTTTGTAACATTCGACGGCAAGCAGAATCTCAACATAAAAAGAGCAATAACCTGTGTTGCAGAGATTTATGCATCCCAGGATTCTGCGCTCACTCCATACTGAGTATTGCCAGGTAGTAAATTAGGAAATGCCTTTTGGCAAAGACTGTACCCTCTTCCCATATGTACACACACACACACACAAACAAAGTGATGCTTACTTACAAAAGGCACAAAAGCTAGAAATGTGCAGCTCTACTGAAACATAAATATCACAAGTACAAATACAAACACGTGCACCCAGGTGGAAACATATCGGCACAGATATACAGATACAGATATACACACATGACACAAATAGACACATACAAATGGCCAGACAAACAGAAACACACACACACACACACACACACACACACACACAAGGAAAGGAAGAGAAACAATATGGTATGGTCGTATGGTAGGAAAACAATATTCTCCAGCCCTCTCTTCACCCCGGTGTAGTCTTCTCTTTTTATTGGCCAACCTGTGAATCGCGTTTGCAGCCTTTTCACAATACACAACTCTTTTTAAGGGCCCATGATGTCACTAAAAAAAAAAGGGTTTAGAATTCACAGCCTGGAAAAATGCTTCACACACACATGCACACACACACACACACACACACACACGCACATGCACAGACCCCTGGGAGAGAGAAGTCTCATGACACCTGATAGGGGAGAGAGAACACTCAGTCAAGTTTTAAAGAGTTGATGTGAACCGAGAACTGTTGTCTGTCACACACACACACACACACACAACACACACTCGCGTACAGACATGCACACACACACACATACACACTAATTCCCAGTATGACTATACTTTATTGATGGGGAGACAGGGCTGCAGAACTAATGGCTGTGGAGAGTGAGAGTGAAGAGGCTGCTGGGTGTGATCCATTTATAAGCATGCTAATAACAGAGCACATTGGGCCTGGGACGAGCAGGAGGATCTCTCTATAATCCACCATCCATCATTAAGATGTGACTTTCCCATCAGACACAGCGCATCATTACTCTCCACACACACACACACACACACACACACACACACACACACACAAACACACTTTGGTGGCGCGACCAAAAATACTTCATCTGCGATCATTCCTTTTCCTTTCATCACACTGTGTTTCTGTATCAATCAGGGAGAATCAGCACACTGGAACTAGTGAAAGTGTGAAAACTTTAACGACGGCAGCAGCAGCAGCAGCAGCAGCAGCAGCTTCGCTCTAAAGGGCCTTTGTAAGTCAGTTCTCCTTCAGTAATGAAGTATGTAGCAACAGCTAGCTCGGTAAAAAAAAAAACGTGTTCCCGCACATACACACGTATAGCTCATGAGATCACCGATGGCACTCGGGGGCGATTCCGCAATAAATGTCATCCATGTGTTTCGGCGGGGCCGGCCTCGGGAGCGCCGCGGCGGTTTGGGGGTCAGGGTTGAGGTTAGGGTAGCGGGTCTCCAGTGGCCCCGGTGTCAAACCTCAGGTCTCTCAGCCTCTCACTTCTCTCGGAGAGGGGGGAGAACAGGGGGGGGGGAGACGGGGTTTGGCTGCTGCCCAAGGAGTGAGAGCACCGTGGGGCCCTTTTCCTTTTTCCTGGAATGCCACATTTTTTGAGCCACTCTGCACACCGCACCCACCAGAACAGAGGGGGAACTGCACTGGGTGAAATGGGCATAGTTCGACTGTGATTTCATCCTTTTTTTTTTTTTTTTTTACTGCTTGGTACCCACTGCTGGCCTCCCCATTATCTTTTAAACCTGGGGCTGGAAAACACTCCTTCACATCCATTCCATAGGCGTTTCAAACATGCATTATATGAACACGGAAACACACACGCACGCACGCACACACACAGTGCTCACACTCACCCACACTAACACCTACATATGGCAGACTGCGCTGGCAAGTCGGGCAGCTGGCCGGTATTAAATTGGATCCCTGGGTTCCCCACTGTTCAATGGGACTTAAAGCCATATTAAAGGCATCTCCTGCAGCCTTGCACCAGTGGGAGAGCGTGGAGAGAGGCCAAGGAAAGCAGCCCAGTGCCAGCCACACCCCTGGAGGACTGCATCTGCTCTTGCTCTGCACCGTGGCCCCCTTTATGTTCAGCGTGACATATATCATCCCGGGCGCCCATATGCTAGCGCTACCGTGGATTACACTGTGCTGCAACACGGAACGCGCGGCGGTTCCACATGGGTAATGTCGTTAAACTTAACTAAGTACATCTCTGATTACATGCATCGGTGTTCTGTGTGACTTTTGTGTACGTGTGTGTGTGTGTGTGTGTGTGTGTGAGATAAAGATGGAGAGTGTGGGTGCAAAAGGCCACCTTTGTTTGATTTACGGGTCAGCGTATAAACGCTCCGATCACGTTGTTTGCTTGGATTTGACTCCGAATAGGTGATTCCCTCCCTTCCCTTTTGAATTTATTTCAGGCGTTATTTAATCTGTCGGAGGAGTAAGTACTTGTAGGAGGAGGTAAGAGCGCTTGTGTGTTCTGTGCGGCTGCTTAAGACCGGCCAGTCGCGGGCGCGCGGGGTGCAGATTGCGTGGGCAGATGCTGCTTTATGTGCCAAGCTCATTTTTATCATCAGCTTTGTACTATACACCGGTGACATAAAGCCAGCGGAGCAATCATGCCTGGAGAAAGTGAGGGAAGGGGATGTTTGTGGAGTCATTTCCCTTTGTAGCGGACACATAAAAAAAAGAAAAAAACGAGTGTTGTGTTTTCCCCCCGCCAAAGCAAATACGGAGGCTTACACCATTGCGGAGGAGATTAGAAAATGTTGCGTGAAAGAGCCTGAATGCCTCGTCAAAAGAGGTAATCTGCTTGAATAAGGGCAGGTTAATACAGTGTGTGTATAGTATGTGTGAGTTTGTGCACCGGTGTGTGTGTGTGTGTGTGTGAAAACTGCAGCTGCAGAAACCCCAGCCTCTCCACCTGTCACCTCGGCGAAGGCCCTGGGAGACCCGGCAGGATAATGGGAAGTCGTCTAATAACTTTGTTTGGCTTGTTAGTCTGATTGTTTTCTTACAAAGCTAATTAGCTGTCTCGGCCTTAGGGGCCCTTCCTCCTATACCACACCACCACCACACACACACACACACACACACACACACACACACACACACATATTCATCTGTCCACCCACCAACCCCTTCCCCCCTCACCGGCAGAAGCTCTCTGTCTCTCTGTCTTTGGTTCCTGTCATGTGTAAATTGATGGAGGGTCTAGTGATTGTCTGGTACGGTCCCAAGGTGCCTTTCCCCCCGCTACACAGGCATCCTCCGGATTCCTCCCCGGCCCCCGCAGTTGATTACGATAAATCAATCTGAGGGGTCAAACACTTGGACCGGGGCACCGTCATCTCCAGCGGCTGCGGGGATAAGCGAGTCCGGGATAAGAAGGCGTTCCCCGGAAACCCCGGTGACCCCGCTCGGCCGCTCTCGTTTCCGCGGCGAGACCTTCATTAAGGGCCAAATCTGTTCCTGGAGTCCAAAAAAAAAAAAAAAAAAAAAAAGATAGGGAGGAGAGAAGCGGTGGTTGCTTTTCTTTTTCATCACATCTCTCTCTCTCTCTCCCTCCCTTACCTCTGGTGGCCTTATTTCTCTGTCTGGTGGGGCTGGAAAACTGACAGGCAACGGCAGCGCAGAGCAATAACGCCATCCCCCCGGCCTGTACAGCAGATAATGCCGGAGATTTAATCAATGGCCGAGAGGAAAAGCAGGGCCAAATCAATAGAAGCCCGACTGTTTGCTCCCCTGCTTTGAAGGTGAATCCAGGCCTTGCTACATAAATTGGACTAATTGAAGAGCATGCTAGGAAACAAGCCCCTTAAAAAGCATGTCGTGTCAGCATGATACTTCTATGTGAAATTCATCACCCCGGCAGCACAGAGGCTGAGATAATAAGCTGCCATAAGCCTGCAAAGAAAAGTAGAAGGGATAAACACAATATTGGATATTAGTTGCATTAAATCTGACAACATCCAGTCACACTCATTTAGATGATAAGAGTGGCTGTACCACAGCATCAGCAGCAGTACACAGTTAAACTACTTGGTACTGTATGTAAGTACGACGTAGGGATTGTTTCCCCCCCTGCATGCTTGAAGTATGTTCTTCATTTATCTACCGTATTGTAGCATCATGCGTGTATGATCTATGTGTCCGTACTGTACTATATGTGCGAGTGTTAAAAGGGCCGAGCTACGTGAGTCGAGTGACAATGATACATCTCATCAACACAGACAACAAATTAAAAACACTCACCCGTGAGACACCGTTGTTCAATAAATTGGCCTTATTTTCAGGGGGAAAATGGGGCATTCTCAACACGAAACAATCAATCAGAGTAAATGATCCTGCTATTCACAAATCTGTTACAGTGGAGCGTTGCTGTACGGTCAGGCTGAGATCTTCCCTGAGACCTCATTCCATCTGAGGTCTCTCAGGGGGGGCGGGGCCCCAGGGTCTAAGTCCTCTGCTCGGTCTTAATTAATAAGTTTTGCAGTAATGGCCAGAACAACAGGAGGTGTTAACCCTGTTAGCAGAGTGGCGTGTTGCAGCATTAGGCCCCTTCTGATGGGAGCAGGAGGGGGAGGGTGGGGGGGGGAATTAAAAGATCTGCGCTGGGGATTGGCTCACCACGCACCAGGAAGGAGATTTGAGTCCAAATGAAATGATTGTATCAGATAGAAATCGATAGCAATCCATGCCTTCCTTAATCCTGCGCTCGCTCCCAGATCACTCCCTTGTGCAGGCAATCTCTCAGCCATCATTACGACACGCAGATCGATGGCTTGGCAGCAAGGGCCTCCGGTTAAGTTTCTGGCTGCGCTGCAAAAGTACAGGAGGAGGAGGAGAGAAGAGTAAAGGTTCGGAGAGGAGAGACAAGACAAGACAAGATGAGGAGAGAGACCACAGGGTGTTAGTAGGGGCTTTGGGTGTCTGACAAGGTACAACCGCACTACTGTTAGAGGCAATTAACAAGGAGAAGACAGCAGACAACAGGTAATCTACCTCGCCAAAAAAAACTTCAAATCCTTCCCAAAGCTCCAAAGCACAAAATCTTTTTGTTGTGCTATTATCTCACACCGGGGGGGGGATTTGAGTTAAGCGCCGCGCATATTCCCCCCCCCCCGCTTCAAGAGATGGATGATGAAGCTTGGGAACGGTGTTTCATAGTTACAATCGGGACAGGTGCACGTCATCTATCAGGGGGCGTAATAACATTTGAACAAAGTGCTTCCTTGTCGTCCGATATCCCCGACGCTCTGTTTCAGTTTACGTCGCCGCCGATGAAACAGACCATCTCACACGTCTCGCCGGAAACATCGTTTTTTTTTGTGTGTGAAGGAAAACAGGCATGAGTTATTACACGGGTGTAACACATTGTGCAGTAATTGCATTCATGTTAAAAAAAAAAAAAAAAAGATACTACAATGATAAATCGGAAAACCCCCTCACACCGGGAGCAACACCTGAAGGCATCACGAAGTAAATACAACAACTTTGATAAGATGTGTGTGCGGGGAAGCTCGCGGGGGTGTGTTTGTGATACACTTCACTCTTAAAAAAAAAATTTAATTGGTGCATTCATCATTAACATCAGTGGCCTTAAACAGCAGAGAGGACCCATCATTAACACCGGTGGCCCGCACACATCAGGAGAAAGCGCCTTTTGGGTTCAGCCTCTGCTCTTCCTATAGTTTTTTTTTTTTTACAGTCGAGTCACAGTGTCTGTTTAAAACCCCTCAATTAAAAAACGGAGAGCGGGGCGCTGCTTTAATGATAGCTGTGATTTTAATCAGGAGCGCAGCGGCGTTCCCCGCTCGGTCCTGGAGGTCTGGAGGCCTCGCTGCACACATCAACTTATCTCTTAAAGCTCCCCTTCTAATTTCTCACCTCCGTCAAAACCTGCAACACACACACACACACACACACACACACACACACACACACACACACACTTCTGCCCCCACAGCGTCCGCCGTTAGGACGCAAAGAAAAAAAAACAAGTAATTAATTCCTTTAGCATCAATATTCTCCTCATGAGTGGCAAACAGGCAGGCAGCGCTGGTACAGGAAATCCTAGTTGTGGAAGGCGTAATAAGGGGATATAAGGGGGAAGATGGAGAGAGAGAGAGAGAGAGGGATTGTTTACTCTCTCCTCACTCTCTGTCTCTCTCTCTCTCTCTTTCTCTCTATCTCGCTCCTTCTTTCTCTCTGAAGAAGCCTGCTGGCGCGAGAGGAACTTCTCCCAGCAATTAAGAGGGGCCGCAGACGCTCAGTGTAATTACCGCCGCACATCGCTGCTGTCACAAAACTCAGCTTGCCCTCTGGTCATAAAAAACGCACTGAAGAATATTTAGAAATGAATTATTCAAAGTGATTGCTCGCACTCAATTATTCATGGGGCCCCGGCGAAGGAAGATTTGCATCTCGGCGCTGTAAATATTATTAATCTTGCCAATTACAAAATTCTCTGCCTCTCCGAATTTTTCAAATGATGTTCCAAATGTGTGCGGCATTTTATAGCCTTTAATGTTTAAGTGGCTTGAAATGAATGTGCGACAGCTTTTACAAATCATCGGGAAAACCAATCATATTCTCCAGAATGAGATATTGCCATATGTGTCTCGTCGTGCGTGAGTCATAGCGACACCACAAAAGTTAACAATACAGCCTGGATCTCACATCTTAAGCTGGTGGTCAGACTGGCATTGAAACAACCTTTAAGTTGTTTGTCTGCTGACTGATTCGATGAGTTGCTGGACAGAATATGGTATCGGGGTCGACGCCACCGTAGAGCAGGTTTGGGACCTCACAACGTTTTGAGATTTACGTCTAGGTTTCATATTACTTTTATGTTTTATCATAGAAAATAAACATTGGACTTTAGTATTGTTTAATTATTGTCAATGTCAAATACCTACAGGCCATCTTTCACTGAATCACTCATAAGATATATACACTGCTAAACTAATCCAAGAGTGGTTCCTTCTCACCAGGAAGAAGTCAAACACCTTCCATAAACTCTCCAATCACCAGATCTAAACATCATTGAACATATATGGAAAGTAGATTTCCAACTCTTTCATCCCTTAAAGACTTTCCTTCTTGAAGAGTGGTCCAGTATCCCACAGGTCAGGACTTCAGAAACCTATTGGGTTCCTGTACCAACCAAGTTTATGTGTCACTATAAAGTTAAAAAGAGAGGTCCCTTTAATCTGTGTAATAAAGTCGCAGTTTTATATTTGTCTAATAAAAGAAATCCCAATGCTATAACACAACACTATTCAAAACAACTACTCGTAGGCCTGCAAGGAACAACTTCAACACTGATGTCTTAAAACCTTTAATACTCAAGTGAAAGTGCGATGGATCTTGAAAGTTGTCATACTAGTAGTCACCCAGCTGAGATGTAAGAGGGGGTGGGTGGCAGCAGGCATGTCATCGGGGTTAACCCGTGGGAGCCTCCCATCAGAGATGTTGAATCAGTCCCATGACACCTCCTGAAGGATCAATGGGAGGCTCTACACTCTGATCACAGCTGTGCTGTACCTACACCTCGGTTTATACGCAGTTCACAACATTACCCGATCATTTTTAACTCAACAGCAGCGAGCTAAAGGGCCAGTTGACCCCCGCCTGGCTTCAAACAGCCTGCTCAGCACTTCAAGATCCTAATTGTGTCAGCAAACACTAAGCTTAATAATGCAAGACTATGATACCAGGAGCTGAGTGTGGTGTAGGACTACCCACTCCTGCTATCACAGCGATGCCATCACATGATACATAACTCTAGTTTCCGCTCTTTTCTCAGCTCTCTCTTCAGCTGGTCCTGGATCTGCCTTCCTGGCCTGCTGTAATACCCGCCCATGAATCCCTAACTCCCCGGTGAACTGGGGGTTATGTACGTGCCTATAAATCCACAGCTACCAACTTCCACAGGGCATACCTTGACTTTCCAGCCCCGCTGTCCTCGGCCGGTAACTCATTGTGTGTAAGCGTCTTCCTTTCATGTGCCTCATCTAGCATGTCTTGGCACGGTGCAGCGAGTTCCTCCAAGTAAACAGTCCTTTGAGTATTGCACCACAATACTAGGCTGCTGCTGCTGGCCGTCTCTGGTGAAACTGGAAGTTGCTGGCCGATGTCTACTTGAATTTCTCGCTCCCTGTAGCGTCCCGGTGATTGCTCTACCTTGAGCCTACTCGGGATCAACTGTGCATAAGAACTGAGTTATGAAGGCAAACACATCATATTTATTTAGCAACGTATTACAAACAATCCATCTGTCCACCCTGTTGTGTCTATTTCCCCCTGTCAAGTGTATGCAAGTACAATCCGCATGATTGTGATCGAGCTAGCATAACAGTGGATTTTAGAGGATTTTATATTGTTTAATAAAAATATTTTGACATGTTACCTTCCTGTGTATTTCAGCTTGACAGTCTCAAACCATATTCTGATGCAGATTTTGAAATACAAAACACTTTATGTCATGTTATGCATAACATTTTAAAATGGACTTAGCTGGCAGTAAAAGTTGAGGGTATTGTGTACATAAAGTATTACTCTAAGACGAAGTTAGTTGGTTAGTCAGCCAACCAATCCATCGACCCATCCACCCCCCTCCCCATCCATCGAGCCCTCTCGGTATCGTAGGACTTCAGCAATCTGGCATGCACTGCGACCCTCCGCCTCTCCTGCCTGCCGGCTGCATCTCCGGGTCTCAGGGTGACACTTTGTAATGCTTGAGGCTGAGGAGGCTCACTCTAATAGGCCCTGTGCTTAATTAGTATGGGACTCCCCCTGTACGGAGAGATAAATCCTAACCCCTTTAAAAGAAAGGCTGCTGACACATACAAACACAATTACACACACACACACACACACACACTGTACACTAACGTGCATTAACTGTTGCACATTAAAACAAGGCCATTTTTAAGTTTTCAACACCCTCTGAGCAATGCACACTTTCTCTCTTTCTCTCTCTCTCATTGCCTTGCAGCCTGCAGAGTGATGTGTCATTTTATAATCCTAGCGCCGGCTAAATTTCATTAGGAATATCCTCTCATTAATTAAACCGGCTATTGGCAGCACCTGAGATAAAACAGATTATAAGAGCTGAGAGTGAAAACACAGAGCGCGCAGAACGCCGGCGTCAGCAGTTTGTGTCTTTTGTGTGTATGTGTGTTTCACGAGAGCACAGGGGAGAGGAGAGAGAGAGAGCGAGAGAGAGAGAGAGAGAGAGAGCCATGACACTGTTAAGATCTGTTGATTTGCTTCTGTTTATAGACGGTGCTGCAGCATTGACACTGTCTGCTCCACCGCAGTCTGCAGATATACACTCTCTGCGATGAGGGAAAAGTTTATCCTTTCAGAGATGGTTTATCGGCAACGGGATTAAGTTTCAGGGTTAATGGAAGATATTCACATGCTCTTTTGCACTGCTTTTGACAGGTAGTGTACATTGAGTCCATAGCAACATAACTCCTATCATGAAAACATTCTTTCAGTCTGGGAGTCTAGCTGGAGGCAGGGTTCAAAATAATCCAGCCTGCTTGATCGCTTCAAGAAGGTACGACTAATCTACGTTGAAGTCATAATCCACGACCTTTTCAATAAAAAAAAGTATAGCCTCTTCATGAAAGCTGTTCTAAACAACAAGAGGTGGGTACACAAAGTGAGTTTTACGTGTATGGAAGCAGCAACAGCAGTTTATCTGGAATAAATAGAAGAAAAACGGAATGGTTAGCATGAGCAGCGATAGCCACCGTGGTTGAACAGTACCTGCAGAAACTTCATCAACTGAAAATCACCCAAATCCATCCATCGTTTAGAGCAGGGGTGTCAAACTGTGTGCCATGGAGGGCCGAGAGTATGCAGGTTTTTGTTCCAACCCAAGAATACAGCAGGTGATTTCACTGATTACCACACCTTCAACCAGAGAGGAGGGACTAATCAGTGAAATCACCTGGTGTATTCTTGGGTTGGAACGAAAACCTGCATACTCTCGGCCCTCCATGGCACACAGTTTGACACCCCTGGTTTAGAGGAAGGCGTGCTGAAAAGGAAAGTGAAACCCAAACTAGAGTGAACATCGCCATTGAAGATGAAAAGCACTCCAAGATGGTCAAAGTGCAAAAAGTGGACTTTGGTTTTTCTTGGATTGCCCCATGAACGTGAAATTCATCAGGTCTCGCTCAGACATACTAGTCTGGCTTTGGAGAAAGGATTTACTTTCCGTTTTTTATTTGCCTGGTGTAGAATAACCCAACACATGAGAGTCTATGTCAAGAAAACTCGAAGCAGATACCCCATTAAAATGTATCAGCGATTCCTCCTTCAAACAAAATTAATCATGTTAAAAATTCACATTAAACACACTCCCCTCACTGGCTGTCAAAACTGATTAATGCAAAAGAAAGAGAAGAGAGAGAGGGTGAGAGAGAGAGAGAGAGAGAGAGAGAGGGAAAAAAAAACTTATATAAATATCAAGCGAGTCCGTGTGGGAATGCGTGTTGCCTTTGTATGCACCCCGTGTAAACCCATTGTGGAGTTCACGCGGGTCCCTTACAAACGTATAAATCACTGCCTTCGGACAAATTAATCAAAGTGCCCAGCTGTTGCCGTGCATGGCTAACCGGCGACAGAGTCCCTCCCCGGGCATACAGTCTACCCTCCTCTCCTCCTCGCAAAGCAATGGACCTGAAGTGGCAGATTGGGTTTGTCTCCCCTTGAGTGATGTAGTGCCACTTCCCACCTGATACTTTATCACCGGGTCAGATGGGCTTTCACACCGTTACGCTTCTCCTGTTTCTCCCAAAACAATTCAACTTGTAATACTGACTTCTGCTTACGCGATCACTTGTGTAATAAAAGCAGGCTTACTATTTCACTGTTTTTAATGCTGTTGCTGTACTCTGTTTTATTGAACCTGTTTTTTTTTAACTAGCATCTAATGCAGCCAAATGAAAATCGAAGTAATATTTGCAGAGTTGGGTAGTAAAGGAGTACTTAAGCAGCAGAGTTACATCTAAATACAAGAAAAATTGTATTTATTACATTACCTAAGAAAATATGTTTTCCCATTACAGATACTTTTAAAAGTACTTTTTTTTTTTTTTTTTACTTCTGGGAGTACTTTTAAAGTGAAAGCGAGAAACCCAGAAGGCCATTTACACAGTGGCAGGTGTTCTGCAGTATGTCTTTATACAATTGGCACCGCTAACAAACTGGACCTGCCAAACCAAAATAATGGCCTGTTTCTAATAGTAGCCTGTCTCTAACAGCCTGTCTCTGCTGCTGAGGTAAATAGAGGCACTCGCTATTATGAGAAGATTAATACCTCATCATACCTCAGTAACTGAAAGTAATCAGATTACACAGAGTTTGAGTAATCCCTTTGATTATATTACTGATTCAAATTTTGATGAGGTAACTAGTAACACAGTAATGGTAACCAACCCAACCCTGAATATCTCGGTAACAAAAAGGTAAGTCCATTGACAAGTATACACTTTGTGGCACCATCTGAGTAAAGAAGATCCTTTATCCTCACGTCAACATATTGTGTGTCCGGCAAAAATCAGGAAGACATACAGAAGTGATTTAAAGAGTAAAGATACCCCCCCCCCACACACTCTCCAGAGTAACCCCACACTTGTACTGTAAGTCACTATGCGCGTGTCAACATCATGGATGTCAGTCATGCGTGTGACACGGCCATCACCTGTTCTGCCCCCAGCACTAACATGCACTCAGGTAATGGAGACACATCTTTGGGAGGGATGGGATTTACTGTAATCAGGTTTCTCCTCAACAGTCACAAGCCTGTTTGCTCCTTCCCCTTGTTTCCCCGGAAAACATTTAATCCCTCGCCACCTTATCTGCACTCATCTTTATTTTTTCACCCTTTTTTCCCCCAATTCTTCGACTCCCCCCCCCTCCTCTTTCCCCTTTTCTCTGTCTTGCTGACTGTTGATGTCCTCTGCAGGGGAAATCACTCTAAGAAGAAGTTTACTTTGTGCTAATCTCATAAATGCCCTGCATCTCCCCCCCCCCCCCCCCCCCCATGATGCAGACGCGCAATAAAACCACTTACATAAACCTCTCCTCCGAGACAGCCTTGATAAAACAGCTGACATGTTCAAAGTTCCACTCTGCCATCTTCCCTCTCTCTCTCTCTCTCTCTCCGGATGCTTGTGATTTCCACCAGGAATGCTTTATTTGGATCCTTTATTACATGTGCTGTCCCAAAGTCTTGAAGGGCGGTTTTAATATGTGGATTCTTTACCCCGTGGCATGTGAAAAGAAGCACGCGGCACTCTAAAAAAAAAAATGTCGCCATTTATGAGCGCCGAACACTTAACCTGTTGTTAAGTGATCAATATGGAGATGGCGTCAGTGGAGGTGAGGCGAGTTACTGCTGTAGCGGTGCAATCGCTGCAGCGCCGTAAATAATCACATTTCAGGGGAATAACAAACCCATTTCTTGCCTTTCGACTTGATGCCACAGCTCACATCTGCAGCACAAATCACTCTGCGTCTTCGCTAATAAGCGTTCCAGGTTTGACCGCGCGGCATTTCAGCGAGTGAAAACAATAGCGATCGTTTATGTAACGCGGTCGTATTCAGCGATATCACACCGATTATCCCAAGACGAGCGTCTCTCGGGCCGTACGTTCGTTCGTTCATTTGTCAATGTGTCACGCGCAATATCTTTGACACCGCTGATTGGATTTTGACGAATCTTGGGGTAATGAAGCGTCTCACCGCTGTATCCGGGGCGATTGGCCCAAAGGGGCTGAATCATTGTTACTGAATCATTTGTGTTGGATGATAACGTCGCCGTGTTTCAGTTGACCCCCCCGACTCTCTGTGTGGATCCACTGGCCCTCAGACGTCGTCCCTTCTGTTCCACATCACCTCGTATTAAGAAAGCTTGGCTGGACTCTACCTTCCTACCTTCTCCCGCTTTCCAATTAGTGAGTCAGGACACACAAACACCAGCGCCATTCATTACCTATTCTCCTCCATACCTCGACTTCACACCTCCTTCTATACCCTCACACCTCTTTCCGTCTCCCCCCCCCCCCCCCGCCCAGCTCCCGCTCTACCTATCCACCATATGATGCGCCCATCATTCACCTCGATGGAGCCATTCTCTCTCTGAATGGGATCATAATCGGTCCGGCTTTGCTTTTAATAGCCGACGCGACAATACCTTGTATGTGTGGATGTTAGTGTGTGTGTGTGTGTGTGTGTGTGTGTGTGACACCTCTGTGGTTGCGTCGACGGGGCTGAGCATGGACAGATGTGCCCACTGGAGCAGAACTTTTCCCGAGCACGTGGAAGTGACTCGGCCATTAATGAGATGGTGACAAAACTCACACGCACTCCAATTAAAGAGAGTGAATGGGCGCCATTAAGAAGAGGGGGGATCGGGACGTATGAGGAAACGACAAGGAGATCCTATGAGGAAGGCTGGCGGATAGATAGATAAATGGAGGGGTGGCTGCAGAACAACGGCCTCATTCTCTCTCAAGTCAAACATTAAAAGTAATAAATGAAAAGATAAAAGACAAAAAATGAAAAGGAAGGGCGTTGAGGTTTCCCGCTACTACACCTAAACGCATTTAAGTGGATTTCCTCAACCCTGTCTGTGCATGTGCCTGCTCAACGCTATCCATAATAGAGTACTTACGGGTTTTTTTTCTAAGCTGCGACTCCGGTGACAGTCCACGAGACGCGAAGACTTGAGGACTTGAACTCGAACCACCGGGGGTATATTTACATGTCGCCATTTTCGCCAGGCTTAATCCTCCCCCCGTCCTCCTGAGCGCCACCTCATTAGAGTTGCAGGGGGGGGCTTCAGGTGTTACCGGGTCCCATATGTGATAACACCACTTTTCCCCTTGCACACGCCTCATCCCACCCCCCCTCCTCCTCCTCCTCCTCCTCCCCGGATTCATG
>JAXDDW010000007.1:6090000-6145000 GCA_034670385.1 Hoplostethus mediterraneus
CGTGTCAGGCAAAGATGACTGTGTGGGCCTCTTTGGAAACCTCCCTGCCTGATGGAGGATTATTGATTGTGTGTTCAGATATCTTGAGGCGCTGGTGTATAACATTGGGGTTTAAATTCAGCCCTAATGCTCAGCCCATGCATAATAGATGTAGTTCCCATCAAAAAGGTAGTAGCGATGCAAACTAAAGAGGTCTCAAGAAGCTTCTTTTTTTTTTTGGTGGAAAGTTTTCACACATCACCACGCATCAAAGCCGCGGGTATGATTTCGCAGTGATAGGTCAGCATCCATGAGAGAGAAAAAAAAAAGAAATTTCAACCCACTGTGCGGAGTGGGTACTCGAGAACCGGAGGAGGCATTTTTGCATGTGTGAAATATCCAGACTCACGCTGCGACGATGCATCTACTACACGCAGTTTAGCTTTGAGGAATAAACAAAACCGCGGTTAAGAGCGTCTGCAGCTTCTTATCGCCGTATTAGCGGGAAACCGATTCCGAACGCGGCATCTATCGACTCTCGCGCTTTCTTTTATACCCCCGGTACGACGAGATAGGTGTAACGCACGTTTTCCCCCTCCGCCTTCCCTGCTCGCATGTAAAAAAAAACAACATGCATTACTTGAATAATGAAAGGACCATTCAGATATTGATCTGTCTGCCGGTATTGACCAGCCCCGCTGCTGGCTATGCTTTTCCACATGGTAAGGACATTTATAGAGATGGAGAGGGGGCATCAACTTGTAATTACGGAAACTCAGCTGAAATGCAACCGCTTGCTTATGTGAATATAAGAGTTATGAAATCCTCCACAATTGAAGTAAGTGGCCGCCCCTCCATGTCGGAATAAGCATCCGCTAGCTGCGGTGCCCGGAGTACAGCGGTGTCTGTGGTAATCCTATACGCAGCGCACTGCAGCAACTCACTGTGGGAAGCCATTATCTATCACTTCTCTCACTTCAAGAGCACTTAGGAGTTTTGATGAGCCTTTCCTGAACACAATCCCCCCCCCCCCCCCCCCCCCCCAACGTTTGTTAATAAATGTCGCTGGACATTTGGATGCACGTATGTTTTCGCACTGGAAATGAACCCTGCGCTCAATCGTGGGAGGCTGGACAACTCGCTGTGCCGTTCACGGTGAGCTCATGCCATAACAGGTGGTGGGCCAAGCAGAGAGAGAGAGAGAGAGTTCATCTATTTTTTTCCCCCCCTTCTTTCTTTTATTTGTACGCTCTGCTCATTATGCCCTCATGTGTGTCTGGCGCAGTGGGAGGGCGGGTTTTGACAGTGTCCGTCCTCATTACCAGCGGACCAGCACCTGAGAGATGAGATGTATCATGACACTCAGGGGCTGATTCTCACCTCCATTAACACCAGCAGGGGGTCGGCCATGATCTGATTACTGCAGGGGAGGAAGCAGGAATGGAAGGAAGGAAACAAGAGAGGAGGGAGGGAGAGAGAGAGAGAGAGGGGGGTTGGGGAATGAAGCAGGGAGGAGAGGTAGGGGAGGATGGATAGATGAATAAACGCAGGTGATGAAGCGAAGAAGGGGAGTGAGATGGGGGAGAGGGGGGTGGTTGACGCCGGAGGGGGGGGAGGCCCGTGACGGCAGCCCTTGTCTGGAGTGCATAAGCCAGCTGACGTGGGGCCTAATGATGAAGGTCATTGGCACGCCGCTCGGTAAGGGCGACTGACTATGATCAATACCACCTGATGAGGTGTCTGAGTTCCCTCTGATGTGCATCAAAATGGAATATGTTTTTCCTCCCCGTTTTAATCAATGAAAAGAGTGTGAAACTAATTGGGCAAAATTGCGGGGGCATTTATTGATTAATCAAGCAGAAAAACGAGGGGAGCATATCGGGAGCCAGGGCCTCGACATCCGAGGGCAACGACATGGTGTTTTGATTGGTGCAATGAATCGATATCTCGGGATCACTGGCTGGCGCATAAAAGTTGGAAGGGCATGAAATATTTAAAGGCGCCGTGGCAACAGCACCTGCAGATCTACAGGAAGCTGAATAAAAACAGACTGGCATCAATTTTGAATGCCAGACAGTCGCATACCGTATAGCACTTCTGTGGATGATAGGATTTCCTACCCCCCCCCCCCCCATAATGTCAGCTTCCTCTTCCCATTCTACTCGTGTATACAACATTTTCAATATATAGTCAATGTGGCGTGCTTTCGTATGGAGCATGTCTTATAGGTTTTTTCGCATCCTTTCTCCGGCATCACTAAAAATATCTGTCGGCGCCGGCCCTGCTTTGCATGGTGGGGGGAATGTGTTTGAAAATGGTTTGTGCACGGGGGGAATGTCACAGTGGGGTCCTCTGAAGGACAGGAATTGTGAGTCTATAATCTGTCGTCTCTGCAGCGTTGACCCCCCGGGGAGAGTTGGATCAGGCCACTTGATTCAGTCTTTTAGTTCCACTATGGTGCACTATTCCAGACGCCAATACAAAAGCCATCTCCCTTGTCGAAGGAGATGGAAATAGCATTGGTGGTGGTGGTGGTGGTGGGGGGGGGGTTGAGATATTGCCGCCACTGCTGCCTGTCCACCAACGTGTTCCACATCAGGAAGCATTCACATTTTCCTGCCCTTGGAGCACATTTACAATGTTATGTAAAAAAAAAAAAGAAAGAAAATAACACGATTAACGGGAAAGGGGCGGCATCACTGCAACCCACAGCCGATCCCCCATACCTTCCATTTCCCTATTTAAAGCAAGGTTACAGAGAGAAGAACAGGAAGGAAGAGAAGCAGTGGTCTTTATGAGGAAGAAGAGAGATGGAGGGAGGGAGAACCAGAGAGAAAGAAAGGATGGGGCATCAATTTCCAGGTGGTATAGCGTTTGCTCCACGGGATGAAATGGAAACTATATGGAAATCTTTCGGCGAAATTTATAGCAAGCACAATCATCCAACTTCTAATAGCGAGAAAGAAAGGAGGGAGGGAGGGAGGGAGGGGAGGAGAGACAGCGTGATTGAAGACGGGGGGGAAGAGGGGGGAATCTTCAGCGCCTTACCGAGGTCACTGAAGTGTCAGAGTGGAAGAGCACTTAGTGACTTGCACACACAATTTACTTAAGGAGATGTTAACGGTCCGGAGGCTACTGGGAGGCGGTTGATAAGTGTCTGGATCATGTATTGACCTCTCAGCAGCCTCGCCGTGCCGTTGATTGCCGGTTATAGTCAGCAGGGAGGCTGGTGGTCTGGCTCTCGCTGCTCCTGGGCTCCGAATGTCTGTCAATGGAAAGACTCGGGGCCACATTATTCTGAGCGGAAGTCCGTCGGGTCTCGTTGTTTTGACCCACTACAGTGCTGTTTACATACTAATGAGAGATTTACTCTTCACGTAGCACTGGGGCCCGAATAGTATTATTGCTTTACCCGGGAATAGGTCCGCACGTACGATAATCCATAAAGCACAGCAATTTGAACATGGGCTGCATATCGTGAATCTTAAATTACCAACGGCGGAGCATATTTATGGATGTAATAGGGTAAAAGTTGAGACAAATCAATAGGCTTTAGCTGCTTGTTAGGAGTTCAGCCGGTTAGCTGGAAGGAACTGTCATCCTGTACCAGTGTTCAAAATCAATGCATTCAACTCATGTTGGCTCACTGTCTGAACTTTGAGAATTATGAAAACACTCTCAAACTGAGGAGTATGTATTCATCCCTTCTCCAGCGCACTGGCACTTGCCCAAGTGCATAAATTGCCAGACACTAGCCCGGGGGTGTCAGGAGGTCAAGTTCATCCATGATTTACTGCATGTGTTGTAGAGTTATGGAGCTTTATGATATTAATACATTTGTATTATATTCAGTAGGTAGATATGTATGAGGCGCCGAGGAAACACACAGCATAGCAAAAAGGTCAGCATAAGTTACCCGCTGTTCAATATAAGAGGTGTGCATGTCATACCTAAGGAGACGAAGAGGATGCCAGGCTCTGCTCACACCGGGAATATTAACAAGCTGTATAACTTTCAGGAGAACTGTACTGCAATAATAACAACAACAATAATAATAATAATACTAATAATAATAAGTTATTTGTAAGGCACCCCTACAGCTTTTTAAAAGGCTTCTGGTAAATGTAGTGGCATGTTGTTTATTCAGTGTTTGTTGTTCCAATATTTTATTTGTATTGTGCAGTACTGCTCAGCACATTTCAATATTTCCGTCTGCCCTCCACACACTCGCTTCATTGAAAATCTATAAAGCTAATTGGTATCTTTACTAATGTGTAAAGATGCGCAACTTGCCTTGCAGTTAGCCGATATACACCAATATACATTAGTGTAGGAGAGCAGGTCATAATGTTGTTGGAAGTACTACCAAAGTTGAAGAAGTTAAATACATTCAATATTTTCAATTTCAATAACGCTGGTTAGTATTATGTGTTGCGGTATGGTTTTAAATGATTATTAGGAACTGTTTTGATTTGTATTTTATATCTTTGCCCCAACATTGTGTTTTAAAGCTGATGTTAGATAAGAGTCATGGTTACTAGCAGAGGAATTTTATGTTCAACAAGGACCTCTTAAGGACTTCAGCAGATCTAGAGGGCTCCAGGTGTAAAAGCACGGCCCCTGCTGGCAAGTATTAAAACGGTAATTGTCAGATGTCTTTTAAAGCTGTCTCATACTGCTTCACTGGTATTTACATTCAACTTCATATGACTCACCTGTGTAGCTGCGTTCAGACTGTCACTCATCTATTTTACATCAGTATGTCTACGTGTGTCCAGATCTGAGTGGTAAAACTGTTTACGAACCATTATTGGGTCTGAATAGTCTGCAGCTCGATTTGGTGATCAACAAATATTATCAATATGATCAGTTTCCTTGTCCAAAATTAGCAGAAGATTAAAGCTCATCATGAAAACCGAATCAGGCCATCAAATAAGGCGATAGTCTCTGTGTGTCCCGAGCTTTACTTCCTGATAATCATGTTGTTGACCATTTTAATCAAGTAATAAAGTAAATAAAGTAATAGCAACTCATTTCAGCATGTTCACTTACCTTGATTCTGCATGCTTTGTTGCAAGCACTGTGGTGAAGATCCACCACCGTTTCTGATTTCATGCTTTGTGTATTTGAGTCGTTTGTGTGTTTTTTAATAAAGAGCCGCTCGGATGATATCAACCCGGTTTGAACTAGGTGACTTGTCAAGAGGGCGAGGAAGAGCTTTAACCTGAATGGTGTCTAACCTTCCTGGACACTTTATTTCACAATCCCTCTGTTGCAGTGACTAACTCTGCCTCATGTCTGACAGGTAAGCAGCCCTCGGAGCAGCCCCCAGCAAATCTCTGAACACTGGGAACTCAGGTTTTAGCAGGGCAACAGGGATCTAGACAGAGGGACTAGAGAGGCAGACTTGCATTTACAACCTGTTTGGGATTTGGCTATTGCACCGTGACTAACACCCCTGCTGTACCACATATGCTGCTGAATTTTAAGTCTGGCATACTGCAGGAGGTACAGGGTTAGTAAGACCAGAGAACAAATGCCATCTGTTAAATAAACAAACACAAAATATCCCACAATCATTTTTTTTTCCATGAGGGAGGAAAAACTTTTCGATCTCGAAAACGAACGCGAACGCCATAACGCCTCGACTCCAGACGGCCAATTATGTTTTATTCCAGCACTTAAAGTTTGTGAAGGAGTGCAGGATATTGCCCATAATATATACACAAGCAGGCTGCCGCCACAGGATCGCTGCTTAAACGGGCCCCTTGGGGGTCCTGAGGTGGGTGGGTGGGTGGGGGGGGGGGGGGTAAGGTACCACGGGGCTGAGACAGCCACCTGCATGTGTCTGCTCAAATGTGTGCCAATTACTCACTGACAGACAGAGAGAGGAGTCTGACAGGCCATTCTCGTTTGGCAGATGCCACGCACAAGTGCTCCGGCACCGGCTCCACGTCAACGGACGGGGCTAAGACGGGGGCCTCGGTCTGACAGCTCGGGTTGGAGCGGGGCCAAGGAGGAGAGGATAGGAGTCATGGCAGGAGAGAGAGAGAGAGAGAGAGAGAGAGAGAGAGAGGGGGGGTGTGTGTGTGTGGGGGGGGGTTGGGGGATTAATATTACATTCATCCGTCTAAAGAGTGTGACAGGAGTATGACAAGCAGCATATGAAAACGTGGAGAAAGTTTGTAGAAGTGTCTGGGTGTTTTGAACGTTAACTATTTATGAGGTTGACACTATCAGGAGGGTGTTTCGGCGCGTTAGCCCGAGGCGCTGTGGTAGCTATCGGTAGCACCGTTTGAAATTTGGGATTTGACCTAAACCTGTGGCGGTTGTCATACAGGGCTAAGAATAAACCGAGCAGCAGAATAATGACGGACCGCGCCACACATCACACGCACTCTGTGTCAATCTCTCTCATTTCACTCTCTGTCGATCTGTTTTTCTGTCTCTCTCTCTCTCCCTCTCTCTCTCTCTCCCTCTCTCTCGCACGCACTTGTATGGTGGTGTATTGGCTCGGTGGGTAAAAACCTGTCAGGCACGGTCGTGAATTTGCTCATTATACCCCTGCTTTTGTCATGCAGATGAGGAGGCGTTCTGACGCCGGCATCTGAAATCAAAACTGGATCCTTTTAGTTTCAGTATCAAATCGCACAAACACACGCGGCGATAGCGTTTACACGGCTGTAAAGACGCGGAACCGGAAGACATATAAAAAGAGGAAAAAACGTCTAAAGGATTTTTGTTTTTGAAAGTACTTTGTGTTTTCCGATATGAATTCATAGTAATTCTATGGAAACAACAAGGCCTGTGGTTTTAGATTATATTGCATTTACAATTCATGTTGAATGGCGGTGAGAGTGGAGCGAGTGTAAGAGAGCCTCTCTTTCACACAGGGTCTTTGCTTTGTTCAAGGTTCAGTTATTAAGCAATTTCACTATCGCGAGGCTTGTGTACTGATACTGTACTCTCTTATCCCCAACTTCCAAAGAATAACACAGACAAATTTTGTCCTAAATAAAAGGCAATTAATGGGAGCTCCGGAGCGGATCCAAAACAACATGTGCAGTCGTAAGATTGGATGGGATGGAGGAGAGGGAACGGGGGAAGCTGTCTCCTCATCAGCCTGCGTGTGTGTACAAGCCCGTTTGTGTGTGTGTGTGTGTGTGTGTGTGTGTGTGTATGTTTATGTGTTTGTGTGCGTCTGTGATTGCGAAGAAGGAAAAATGAGAAAGCCGTCCCCCGTGACACTGGCCTGGCATGACAGTCCACCTCTATCATTCATGTTTCATATACGACAAGATTACACACACACACATGAACACACACACAAACATGTGCATTTACACACACACACACACACACACACACACACACACGCACACAGAGACGCACACCCACGAATAACAAGGGGTCTGGCTACTGCTTTGTCTGCGTGTCAGTGGAATGATTCTCCCAGAAGCCTGGATGGGTTGCGTGACACCGCCACAGTATCCCAGGATCCCTGCAGGCAGCCCAGGGACAAGAAGCTCATCACTGCTCCTCCTCCTCCTCCCAGGTGAATGGCAGGGGGCCAGAGATGAGGGGAGAGAAGACGAGGAGGCGAGGGAGGAGGGGGGGAGGAGGAGAGGAGGAGGAGAGGCAATAGACCCGAGGCCTGGTGTGGAGGAGACGGGGGGGGGGGGGGGGGGGGGGGAGAACATCCACATCTGCCACAATAGCCACTCAGACAGGGTATAACACTCACACACACACATACAAAAAACAGATATACACACACACACAAATCCATACACACGAAAGCTACTCAGACAGGGCAGTTCTGTCACCAGCGATTACCCTGCTGCCACTCTGACATGGAGAGATTGGGGCCATATGAACGCCTCCGTAGCCCTAAGCGATGTTTAGGGGGCAGAGAGTCGGAGAGACGGGCGAGTCGCTGCTTATGAGGGGTCATAATCAGATGTGAAAGCTGTCTTGTACGCTTACAGGCAGCATTGTGGTGAAAGGAGCTCGCGCTCGCTGTAATATTGATGCCGTTTTTCAGCGGGTTGCATTAAGAGGACGGGGAGGAAATTGGAAACACATTAGCAACACCTGATGGCTCTGAATTTCAGGTTCAAGGATTCTGAACTCATCCCACTCGTGCAAGAGGGGCTCCGAATGTAAATCATTCAGCAGGGTTTTTTTCATCCCGGTGGGTGAATGATGGAAAGGAAATAATGAAAGAAGCAAAATCATAACAACGGCGAATGCACAAAGAGATACTAGCTTTTTTTGTTTTGTTTTAAAGCTATTTAAAATAAATCGTATTAAACCCAAAAATAGCTGCAATAAAAAAAAACAATAAGAAAAATTTAAAATCGAGGTATGCATGACATGAAGCGTGTTTCTATTTCCCCGTGGTCGCGGTGTAAAGTATTAAACACAAACAAAATGTAGACGGCGTTGCGGTGTGAGATGTTTTGTTTTCCCTCTCTCGTTCCCGGGAGTCGTCTCAGCGGAAACTATTTATTAACTAGACGCTGTGTTGGCTGGTCAGTTGGAGCTCTCTGTAATAGGGTGGTGGTTGGGCGGGGGGGGGGGGGGGGGGGGGGGGAATGCTCATGGTGCCTTAGATTTATTTGATGCTACTCTCAGGTTTTCCAATCTAGTGCTCCTTGATGGTTCCAGTGCTCACATATAGAGTGGCTGAAAATAGCAGAGAGCACATCTCCGGATGAAAGGTGCCTCAAGGGTGGCTATCAGGACGGAGGAACACAAAGTAAGCACCTCACTCACATGCACACTCCGGCCCTCGGGGTCTTTGGGAATGATGAGAACTGACAGCGGTTTGTGTGCAATGACTATCTCGGTGTTTTGTGAACCGCGGCTACCGTGGCAAGCCTCCTTTCACGAAAACCTCCAGAATTCCACGCGGCGGCTGACAACACGGGGGCCAAAAGACCCTTTCCTCCCTCTGAATCACCAAAGCGAGCGCCTTTCTCTCTCTAAATCAAGACACGGGGGACGGCGGGCTGTAACAAACGAACGCCGGGACTTTCCGAAATGTTGCATCTGCAAATTTGTCGGCGGTTGGAGTGTAAAAAGCTGGAAAGCAACCGATGATAGCGGCTAAAAATATGGTGTGGCGAGCGACGCAAAGGGCTAAACTTCTGCAATGTACGCACATCTTAACCGCCATGCATTATTAATGCGTGCATTAGACACTAAACAATGGTTAATGATTTCAGAAGTGCTGACCGGTAAAATTACATGCATTTAAGGTTATCAAATGAAGGTCTAGGCACTGTAATTTGGAGTGGTTACGCTGCACCTTCTCCTCGGTGAGTGTTTAAGATGCTTTCATATTACAGTAATGGGTCACCATATACATAAATGATGAGATATATCCCACATTTACAGATGACTGAGAGCATGTAGCTTTTTAAAATGCTCACAATATGAAATACTCTATATAGCAGGAGAAAATACCTAAGGTATACTTACTACTTATAAGGTTTACATTTTCACCTTAATTCCTCACATTCCTCATCAAGGCACCGTTGAGTGAAAAATCATATCAATTAATGACACATCACTGTCGTTAATGCATATATGCTAATGCCGTGTACAATACCCGTCGTTTTCCAATAGGTGGAAATGATAAATTCATCCCCGTAATTACGGTGATGATTCAAGTCAATGAGCAAACAATTTTCATTAATGGATTAAAAGCTAAAAATGGTCTGTTATGCAGCACTTAGAGGGGAGGGATTAGCCGGCAAACCATATTACACTTATCTTCACAGGCAAATGGAAATGATTAGCAATCACCGGCTTCCCCTGAAAGCAGCAGTGGCAAATAAAGAAAGTTACTGAGGTCCAAACAATCATGCTAACTATGCTATGTTTTTAACTACGGGGTACTTTAACGTCAGTATTGTAACTTGTAACGCAGATCTAAACAAATGAAAGCTTGAAATGAAAACAACATGGAAAGGAAAGGAAAGGAAAACCTCCTGATTGATAAACCATCTCTACCACAGAGACAGAAAGACAATGGGTATTTTTTTTGGGCCGTGCGGGTCCGGACCATTTTCTATTGGCATTCCACTTATATTGGCTCCAGAATGGGCTTTGATGCCTGCTTGAGCTCGTATTTAGGTCTCTGCGCCTGTCGGGCTGCTGCTGCTGCTCTTAGCATCAGAATGCAGTACTTCCCCCTCAGTGGAGCCAGGCAGCTGATAGCCCTTATCTCATCTCCAGCAGCAAGAGCTGGAAGGGCTGGAGGGTAGTGGGGGGGGGGGCACGCTGTTACCTTGTTGGTCCCTCCAGCTCTCTAACAACGCTTTCTCTCTGGGTGAACGGTCTCTGAGGGCTCAATTTAGACCGTGTATGGTCACCCTCCTTCCTCAGATTAATGCCGGAGCGCTAGGCCAATTCACTGGGATTTGCTCTGGCATGTTCAGTAGGCTGTGTTAAAGGTCTTGGAGAAACAAACCGACACGCATGTAATGGTTATACAATTGGATTCACTTGTACGAGCAGCCTAGTGGTCACTTGCTTGACTGATGCTCTCTCCCTCTCTCTCTCTCCCCGTCTCCCTCTGATAACGCTTCGATATTGGGACTCTTAGATATCCTCAAATGTACCTGTTGAAAAGCTTCTGGGTTCAAAATTTCTCCCTCAAATTGGTTGCGCAGACAGACCCTGTTGTTAATCTTGAATTCATGAAGGAAAGCTCGAACCAAGCCCTAATCCCCAGCCTCGTTATAAAAACATCATGGTCCAAATTATCTACAGTATTAGGGCATGATGGAAGTTCTCTTTATCTCCAGGGGTCCAAAAAGTGCTCTGACTGACTGAGCCCGAGTAGAAACCCCCCCCCCCCCCGAGAGGACTCACATTGACTACATGTCAGACTTTCTTAGTGCAGCCAGCTGGTGGCTCAGATGTAGGCACTTCGACCTTATCACCCACCTTCCACTGTGGAGAATCAGTACAGCTTGAAAAAAAGTTTAAAAGAAAACCTGCCAAAATGAGTGAAAAGGATCAAGCAAAACCAGATTCTGAGGAAATTGTAAATCATATCACAAACATGAAATCAAAGGGTTTTGGCTCTTGGCTCGGTGCTTAAAGGATCTGTGGATACCCCTCATCTCGTGGACCACATTTTGATTTCCTCCAGGAATTCATCAAGATCCCCACATGTAGATGTGATTTTTTCCCCCCCCTATTCCTGGGGTCTTTCTTGTTAGACATATTAGGTGCCAGTTCATTAGGGTAGTTTTTGATGTCAACTAATTCAAAGAAAGGAAATTACTGATTTATTAAGATGGATGGCGAGGTGACTGTGGGGTAAACTACATCGACCCTGCTCATGTGATGTGGCAAACAAAGTCACGATATATATTTAATGTATACTTTCAAAGAGTTCAAAGATTTAGTGCTAAGGACAGTAGAATAAAAACATATAACATATTGATATACTTGATAATGTCAGTTTCATGAATTGTCAGCAGTTGTCTTTTCAAAACGTTTTGTGTTTGTACTAATAAATTGGTGAAAGATCATATTTAGAAATCGATGGCATCGGCACAAAACTCCACTTCCTGACCCCACTGCAACCTCACACCAACGTACAATCCATTTAGACTGTTTTCACTCTTTCAAAACTCTTTCCCCCCCGCAATTTTCATTACAGAAGACATAGCGCTCTTACATCCGTCTTAAAGTAAAATCATGGTACCACTTACACGTTACAAATGTTACATTCTCTTTTACCGTCTAACTAAGTGCATTGAGCTCCAAAGTGATGCTTGGCGGTTGAAACCAAAACGACTGTCACTCTCATATTCCCAGATCCTAATAATATGAAAGCCCGCTATAATTGAGTTAGAAATTTCACAGTCCATTACTAATCACGAACTGTGAACATGTTCAAAGCCAGTTTCCATGTCAGACACTGGCTAATCCCTCCCTTTAATGTATCCCATCCAACGGTCCCCGTCATTAGGGTGCCTATAGGTTCCTCTTCCTCTGCTGTGCCATAATGAAAGGAGAGTGTATGAAATGGGGATGGAGAGAGTGTTTGCTCTGGAGAGAAGCAGCAAAGTTTTTCTCTCTTTAGACTTTGTCCTTATTAGGGCTTTGCTTTCCAAAGCAAGGTCAGAGCGTCTCCCAACTTTCAGCTTTATTAGCCTTGGGCTTGTCCTCAGGCACTGAGTGGCTCTCACGCAACACCATAGAATACAACCTCTGATTGGGCCTTATGTCTCTCTCCCTTTCTTTTCATGTTACGCATTAGAGTTTTCTCCCCCTCTACCTCGTCCTCCTCTCTGTTGCTTTTCGCATTGAAGTTTTCCCGAAGCTCGCCTCTTGCCTCCACCCAGACGGCAGCGTGATTTCTCTCTCTCTCTCTCTCTCTCTCTCTCTTCCAATCCTCCTCATTAGATTCTCCCTGGATAACCTGGGAAAAAGAGCTCCTCTGTCTTCTCCTCCTCTCCATCATAGCCTCTGCCACCCCAACCACAGGATTCATCTGCTGGCGACGGGTGACCTTTGACACCGGCGCCTCGCAGGCAGGATTACCATTGAGTCCGGCTCACGCTTTGTTCCTGGTAGCCGAGGGAGCAGAGAGGGTCTTTAATGAAATTCAAACTTTGGGCATGAGGAGCCGTAGACATCTGAGGACCTTACTTCCCCTCACCTCAGTCGCAGTATGTGCAGATCAAAAAAACCTTGAGCCAAGCAGGCATAGAGGAATGCCGCGCCGCTCTGTGAATGCACAATGATGATGAGAAACAACGGGAGGTTTAGGTGGGAATCAAGGGTTTTTGAAGGACTCAAAAATATTCTTGCAAGTGTCAATTACCACTCCGGTTTCCTCTCTCGCCGACGGTGGCCGGCGAGCCGAAAAACACCGAGCGGGTACAGGCTGAAAAAAGTTTAAGGGAGACAGGTAGATAAAATAAGTCATCACAAGTATTATTATAAGTTAACATCTCTCGTTTTTTTCGTTTAGTGCTTTGGGAAATGTGCCAAACTGAGGCCGAGGCCGCGGGGTTTATTGGGTTTATCAGTCTGTCAGGCACATCTGCGGAGCCATCCATCTTCTCACTTGAGGTGCGTCGCCGTAATGACCGCGGATTCCATATGTTTCTCGCCTTTTCCAGATTGTGTCAAGGAAGTTCAAGTGTTTTCATTTCCACACAGTTCCTCTCGGTGTAACGCTGTAGGTGCCGACTTCACTCAGACACGAGGCGCAACTCAGACCGCGAGTGTAGCGTGCGGTCTATAGGCCCCACAGCGCAAAACAAAAAAAAAATCCCATCCCAAACTGGTGCAATTTCCCCATTCAGCTGTTCACATACATCTCCGTCTGCCAATGGTTTGTTTACTATCACTGATTACAGGGGATGCATAAAAAAGCCACCTGGCGCAGCAAAGCTCATCATATACTGAGTTAATATACTCATTTTCAATGATGGCAAATATACTTATGTCATGATGTTGAAGAGAGAAGCGTGTGCTGTTCGTCGCTGATATACTCCTAAAAAAAATGAGATTACTTTTAATAGCGACGTCTAATCGCGTTACGTTCATATTTCAACCGTGTAGTGTGAGCAGCAACAATTAGAGTATGCAATTCAATCCCTACAGCTGGCCCGTGCTGCGACTGGGAGACCTGTGTAAAACGTGTGATAATATTTTTCTATTGGAATTGTGGTTGGAAACTGTACAGGAAAAAAAGAAGCCTTGCCAGGGAAACAGCTGTTGGGATTATGGTGCCTGCTGCACTGAGATCTGTCAGGGGGGCCTTCAGAGAGCTGGGCATCAGTAGACATGAAATTCCCTAGTCTGGGAAAATAGCAAGCCAGGAGTGTCAATCGTCATATAACTAGGTCTTTTGGCTGATTACACACACACACACACACACACACACACACACACACAAACACAGACAGGAAAATATAGAATGTGTTCCCTCGTAGTGAAGATTGAGCATTAAAATGAATAGTCATACTAATCATCAGACACAACCAGAATGTTTCTGTTTTGCCGCCAACATACCAGGAAACAAATACATCATATCTTTCCAGTGCAACTGTCAGGAAACACTCTCTATATAGAGGATGACAAAAAAAAAGGAGGCGTGATAACCCCTTCCATGTATTAAGATGAGACTCCGAATTCAAAAAACTAAAAAAACACAAAAAAACCCACACAGAATCTTAGAGGCCTCATCAATCATCGGGGAGGGGGCTCCATAGCTCCAAGCCCTGCTCTGGTTTTGTCATTGACGAAAAATGGCTTTCCATAGAAATCACACGAGATCACACACACATACACACACACACACACACACACGCACACACACCAGTCCTGTATTGATTTTTATGGCGGATGGTGGGACCGGTGGGTAGCGGAGGCAATGCTCTCAGAGCAGATGTCTAATGGTGTTTAGAGACTCTCCACTTTATCAAGCCAGGCCAGTACTGACAGTTAGATGCTGGAGGGCAATTAAAATTAAAGCCTGCCTGATTAGAATATCATATTCATCTGGATGGTAATTACTATGTCTGGCTCCTATAAATAATTAATTATGCAAAACCCATGCAGCTGCCACTGGCTGGAGTTAACTGACTTTCTGTCAACACCTCACAGTTCTAGAAAGGATAAAGAGATTTGGGAAATAAGCTCTTTAGCCGCTATCTGGAAGCCCGCTGGGGTGTGCATGCGGCGCCCATTGTAACAGTGGCAGCCTGCCCTCTGTGTGTGCAGGTGGCATCACCAAGACGTTGTGGGGTTTCCTTTTGAAGATCTATTTACTTTAAAGAAGGAAGCACTCTCGTTAAGGACATCCTCTCTCTCAACCCCACCTCTGACTCGCACTCTCTGACACTCGCTTTCTCTTTTTTTTTTTGTATGTGTTTCCATCACAGGAGTACACGTGTTTTTCGAGTTTCTAGTGATTTCTTTCACCGTTGCCACTAAGTGGAGACGGAATAATAACCCTTGTTAAAATTCAATGCCACGTGATTGCATCATGTCTTTATATGCCTGTTAAAAAAAAAAAAGTCTCCATATTTGTTAAATCAACTTGTTTCTTGATGCATCTATTGTGTAATCTCACTTTGTTAATATGACAGCGTCAGGGTAGATGAGGTAAACAACGATGATGTCTTACGATGCCTTTAGCCTTCTGTAAATGCGACGTTTTTAGCGACAGTCTGTTCGCGTTTCGGCTATAAAGAGGGCAAATAATGATTTTCATTGAAGGATCTGAGAGCATTTTATAGCGATGAGGTAGCTCCCCCATTAGTGAAATACAGCATTAACAATGTTTCATTAGAGACAGATTTATAACCAAGAGACAGAGTAATCTAGGTGTCTGCTGTGACGATTCCCCTCCGGAAGATAACTCTTTACTAGATTTCTTTGCTATGACCGGAGTATTGCTCACTGCTGTTGCATACACGCCAGCCACCGCCAATCTCCTACTGAGACAACATAGAGGAACGAGATAAAACCTCTCGCTGTGGACGATGGCCTTAAACTTATCAGAGAACAGATTCAGCTGCAGTTGTCCCACAATTTGTGTTGTTAATCAATGCAAGATTTATAATATCCTGCAGCACTCATGCAGAATAGTTGGAAGGTGAGACGTTTTCTAATGATTCCCACTGAACTAATCTCTCCTGACAGACGCCTATATACTGTAGACATCAACATCTCAGTGAAAAGAGCATTTTTTTTTTTTTTTTTGCTGGGTTTCCTAGATTAGCCAAGTACAGCTTCTCCTATTCAGGCAGTTCGCCAGAAGATTAGCAGAGAACCAGCCCAGAAAACGGGCTTCTCCCGGCCAACCATCTCTTAAACATAACAAGGTGAAATTGCCAGAGTATCTCCTGTCAAAGGAGATAATTAGAAACACCAGTAAGGGGAAAAGAGGGGTACAGCGGTCCACGGGAAAAGAAAAGGAGACAGTCGCAGGTAACAGCAGAGTTTCTTTTCTTATTAAAATCTCCCATCACAAAAAATATAAACAATAAGCAAATGTTTAATAAGTGAAGCCGGAGTCATTTTCTTGGTGTGCTCTTCATTACGGCGACCTTCTCCAAAGACATCCATAGCTCACAAATTAGCTTCATGCTGTTAAGGACTTTAATATGGTAATCGAATGCAGAAGGTTATATAAGCAGTGAAGGTTATTCCGTTTCATGTGGGAGAATGTGGGAAAGGAAATTGGAAACAGGGTAAAAAAAAAAAAAAAAAAAGACCTCGAGATCACTTAGTGTGTTTATCAACCTTTACATTTCTCTTCGGTTACTCCGTCACATTCCCCTGCGTAGCATTTAACCAAAGCTAATTGTAACATTATGCAAGAGGAGCTGATGCTGACGAGCGAAAAAAGTTCGAAATAAAGAAACCTACCACGCTGCATAAATCATGTGATAAACATTGAGCACTTATGAACTCTACACTCACATAAATGTTTCTGAAACCAAATTTTATTGGGTGGGTGAGTCTCTGCAGCATTACCTCTGAAACCACAATTGGGGCTTAGGGACCACGTTTGCCTCCCCATCTGGAAAACGTCTCCTCGAATAGCGTGGCCGCGGATCCACAGCACAGCCAACAATATCTGCAGCTTTCTTTAACAGCAACAACAATTAACTATTTATAATGCAAGAGAAAAACGCTGAAATCAGATAAACAGTAAGACAACTCGGTGTTACGGACCCTGTTTTTCCACGAGCGTACATTGAGGCAGTGCTGCTGTGTGTTCTCAGTTGTTTTACTAATGTTGCTATTGATTTTTAAGGTTCCAGTGACCACTGGGATAAGGTAGCTAATTATGTTCGGCAATGTTTCACTTGATGTATGCATGTTTTTCCCTCTTAGCCTCGAGGAGTCTGTGGTGAGAAATGACTTGCTACATGCGTTCTTTGATAATCTTTTCACTGTGGGAGGTTTGGTGATTATGGAGATCTCAAGGCTGAAGCTGTGGGATATAAGATCCAAATGAGCATCGTCCTGCCGCTGTAGAATTGGCTACAAGATGAAGCACGAATGGCTTGTGAAAGAAAAAAGTATTGAATTTGAAAGTTACGCAAATGATGTCAAAGTCCTTGATCAGATATTACGGCTTCAAACTTTTAAAAAAAAAGTTGGACTCAACAGTTGCAACAACGCTTAAAGCTGCAATCCATGATTAGTGTTGGGGTGCACCGTCTTGCAGCTGTGCAGGAGGATTGGATTGGAATTGAGGTGGGCAACTGACCATCTGAAAAGATAACATTAGCAGTAATACCAGAGACAGTCAGACTGTCATCATCTGTCATCTACTGATCCTCCACCTATGACTAAAAAAACGATGCACAGAAAAAAAAAACTACCCGGCACGTCAATATTGGCTCAGCGTTCGTCAAATGGAGAATACTAAAACACTCAAAGGGGTTTTCCAGTGCCGAAGAACTAAATACATTCTTGCCACACTAGCATATGATTACCATGCTAGTTAGCGTCAGCATGCTAGCAAGGTTAGCTTTTCCGATAAACATACTATGTACATTTTTGTAATTCCTCCTGCACAGGCACTAGAGGGTGCACTCGAGCACAAATCGCTGAAAGTAGCGTTAACAACCTCAATAAAAACCTCAGAACAAAATAAATGCACTTTGAACATGGAATTATAAAAACAAAATATCTAATATGCACACGTTCTATGCACACTGTCTTATCTCAGCTAAAAAATATTTCGCTGGAGGTATTATTGCTGAATCAACAGATGCCCAACTTCAATCACTAAACCAGCAACCACCAAATCAGTCAATATTATCTTTCTGCTGCTCTCAATTCTAATGTAAAACAGCCTCAGGATGGCAGCTCACAGCTCCATCCTGGCTTCCACGAGCACTTCTGGAGGGGCACCTGGTGTTGCTGGCACACTGTAAAGAGGGTGAGGTTTTGGCACAGACTCTGAGCTTCTGTTTGCAAGGTCACAGCTGCCTCACTGGTGGCTCCCATTGCCTTGTCTGGCACCGGTACTGTGTGTGTGTGTGTCCTCTGTTGCCGTCCTGCAGGATACGAAGCATCCCAACTTCCCTGTGATGGCAGTTTAAGACAGTGTGTTAGCACATGTCATCAAGTCAGCGCAGTCGGGCTGCTGGGCCTGTTTTCCACTAGTAGGTTGGAAGGGAATAGAGGCAAAGGCAAAGAAATGCACTTAGAGCAGAATACAGATGCATATTACACAGAGAGACAGACAGCCAGACAGCAGACAGACACTGGGACTTAAAGTATTGCATCCATTTATTTAGTCTCAGTATTTGTGGAATAATAACATTTGGGACCACTACACCATCACTAGATCTTTCAGACCTCCGCAGAAAAGAGAAATAGGCGTCCACAAACACAGACACAACAGATGCTAATAATAAGCTGTGTTATCCAGCTTTACCCCGAGCGAGACACAGACGACAGCTATGTGAGCAGAGTATAAACCCAGATTCCAATACTTTTCCTTTTCCAATATCGCTGCTGTCTTTGGGCTCGACTCGGCACCTGCTGTGGGCAGATATCGACTGGAGGAAAAGGAGAGGTGCCCGGGGGGTGGGGGGTGGGGTGGGATGGAGGGTGGAGGGAGGGGGGGACCATGGCAACCGTCCACAGAGAACTTCCCCATTCCTTTGACTGGATGTTGAAAAGCGTGATTCCAGCCAGGATTGGGGGGTGGTGGTGGTGGTGGTGGTGGTGGGGGTGGCGGTTGAGTTGGTGGGGGGTGCGTTGGGGAGGTTGTTTGAAGGGAAGGAAGAAAAGCTAGGGGAAAATAAATCAAGACTGTTTCATGTAAGATATGAGATTTGCATTGAGCCTTTTCAAATGAGCCCCGTTATGTTTGAAAATGACTGACAGTCGTAATAGCCCGTCGGCTTCGCAGGACGAGGAGAATGGAAACGGGCGGGGAGCCAAATCTGGTTTCCTCGTGAAAACACAGCCCCCCGAAATAGAGCACGGAGCGCCAGGCCAGCTGATTTCAGTTTAGCGCTGCTCATAATATGGAAAAAAAAAAACTAGGAGCTCTTCCTGTCCATAATTGCTGCGTATCCAAAGTATAAAAAAAACAACCTTTTTGGTTGCCCTAAATGAAATAGTTCGATGTGCAGGAGCCTCCCTGCTAACAAGCCCATAAATTAGCTACAAGGACAAGGAGAGAGAGAGAGAGAGAGAGAGAGAGAGAGAGAGAGAGAGAGAGAGAGAGAGAGAGAGAGAGAGAGAGAGAGAGAGAGAGAGAGAGAGAGAGAGAGAGAGAGAGGCTTACTGAGGCTTGTTGGAGGGAAGAAAAATACCAGTGGACCAAAACTAGCAAGATGAACAAACTGCTGCTGAAAATGTAAGACAGTTGTATTACCCTCATAAATAGCTACATTATTACAATCATTTCTTTTTTTGGAAAATTGCAGCCATACTTTCCCTTGTGGTTTCAATCTCCACTGCTGATGACGTGACTACGTGACATGTATTGGAAAAGCTATAGATGTTTACGCACGGCTCTGTGTGTCTGTGTGTAACATACGTGTTTGTATTACATCTCACAGGCGCACACGCGACACAGAAACACACACACACACACACACACACACACACCTACAACAGAAAAAGTTGATGTACCAATATATACAGCCACCAGACTGTGACCACTTTTACTGAAGCAATGCAGAACCCCGGTGGATACGGCAGCTTCGTTCACATGGCGTTCATTCCAATTACACCAGCACCAACGCGTTTGAGAGAGAGACACACAGCTAGACCCCATGCATTCGCAAACAGCGCGTATTGTAATTTGATGCCTCTGGACTGGAAGCGTAGTTGGTAACATCACCGCCCGTTTGTGGTGTCAGATCAGTTCGAGGGCAAAAGGAACATTCAATTTCCAGCTGCGGAAAGGGGGCAACGTGTATTGTGTTTCATCACCGGCAACTCTGTGAGGTGTTGAAGGAAAATGAAATAGGGACAGGCCCGCTAATTGAAGTGGTCACGCCTTCCTGGTTTCCATTAGGATAATTGGCATATCTATTTAGGACATACATATTTTGTGGAAACATGTGCAACTGAGCCGTAAATGATGTATGAAACCAATATAACGTGCCATAGTCAACAGTTACTAAGCCATCGGTTCATGAAAGTCTTTTTCTTCAATGTGCTGCCCAACTTATTTAACCGATCATCTGAAACCTGACCTAGCAAAAAGAGCCTCATTCCTTTCAATGTAATTCTGATAAATATTAGGTAGTAAATGTAATTATCTTAAGATTTGGATGGAAACAATAAAATCCATTGCATTTGTTCAGTCGGTGAAGTGCTTTTTACTTGATGAACAAGTTAGCTTGTGACTTGTGACACGCTAGTAGAGCATTTAAACCATTTTACTCGTTGATTTTTCAAAATATCTATGTTGTGTTCCTCTCCTATGATCTGACATCTCTCCTGTCCATTTCCAACTTTGCTTCAGTTCATGAAAGTCTTTTTCTTCAATGTGCTGCCCAACTTATTTAATCACCTGACCTAGCAAAAAGAGCCTCCAGCCTCATTCCTTTCAATGTAATTTTTATAAATAGTAGGTAGTAAATGTAATTATCTAACAAGATTTGGATGGAAACAATAAAATCCATTGCATTTGTTCAGTCAGTGAAGTGTTTTTTACTTGATGAACAAGTTAGCTTGTGACTTTAAACCATTTTACCCGTTGATTTTACAAAATATCTATGTTTCCTATGATCTGACATCTCTCCTTTGCTGCTAATTCCAGTGCTTTTCGTTAGTGACCTGGCACACACACGCTGCAGCTTTCTTGGCTCGTCCCTGCATTCCTCAATCCCTTCATGGAGCTTTCCCATCAGCAGTCACCTGATGTTGATGCTCTAATGGTTGGGATGACCCTGTGGAAATGGGCGTGGTGCCACCCTGGATCTCTCCCATCTGCTGCCTACAGGGTGGAGAGTACCTTCTTCTGGTGCCCTTGGACAGAAATGGCATCAAACGAACTCATCGACCAAAGGTAGGGAAAGAGACAAAGACAGAAAAGGACTCTTAACCAAGGACAGCACCTTTTGTATGGGTGGATGAAAGCTTTTAAACGAACATGGTACTTCTAAAATGTTTTTACCAACCAGGTAATACACTGGAAATGTTCGCAATGAATACAATACCTTGTTTTGAACAGCTTTCTGGGTAATCCAGCAACTCTTTCCACGTACTAACAGCAGCACCGTAAGCCCATAATCACTATCACATTTCGGCATGCCAGCGGGACAGTTTCAGAATCACGCAATTTAAAAGGTATGCTGAAACGTGTGACTGAAAAAAGGAAGGGAGCCTTTTGTGTTTTGGTGGAAACCTTTTTCAAGGAAATGTACGCGAGACGTGATCTGCATGAAACTGCTCGGTCGGCTACATGAGCTGGTCAGTCAAAAATAACATCACCCACACATACAGTATTCAAAACCCGGGCCCTGCGCTTTAATTGTTTACATCATTTGGCAGAGTTCAGCCCTCTTTCTTTAAGCCGGTGCGCCATGCTGCCTAAGACCCTCATTGTGTTGATGGGGTATAGTATTCTTCTTCTTTTTTTTCCCTTCCTTGCATGCGGAGGCAGCTATCTGGAGCGTCCACGCTGGTGGATTATGCCACTAACCACCAATCCTTTTGCAACAGTTGAGAGGATGAGAGCGCCTGTTGGATCCCCTCCAGGGCCTGCTGGTTCCTCTTCTTCTTCTGCTCCCCTTCCAGAGCAGCTCCAGGCTGGGGGGGCCCCCCGTTCTTATCATCCACTCTGTGCATACTGCTCGGTCGGGGCCACACCCCAGCAGCGACTGGCACCGGGGCGGCGAATCTGAAGCCTTCTGAAGGCTGAAGGGGAGCGCGACTGCAGGCCCAGATGGTTTTCCCTTCATATCGGTGTGTCCGTCTGTCCCGCCTGTCTGTCCTCCGCCGGCTCTGCGTCCTCTGCATCTGTTTTTTTGAACGCTAGCTCTCTCCTCGCCGGGGCGGCACAGGTGGGAGTAAAAACCGACTCCCAACACACGCAGGCAGTTTCGGGGCCAAGCATGTGTGTGTGTGTGTGTGTGTGTGTGTGTGTGCGTGCATGCCACACACGGTTACCGTAACACACAGATGCACCGCTGCCGCCCCCGTCACATATGCAAACATACATGCGTGTTTAACCATAAAAACACACGCCGCGAAGACATAGAGAAACACAGCCCACACACACGTCCTGTAGACAAAACTGGTACACACACATAGCGTATCTGCTCGCGCGGTCCCGCCCACACGGTCCTATCCGTCTATCAAAAGCGGGGCCCCCTGGAACAGCGTCCTTCCCTCCTTCCAAACACAAAGCTAATGCCTAAAAACAACAGTTGGAGTGAGCCCCGTGATTAGGAGACGCTTCTCTCTTGAAGCCGGCGAGCATGTGCAATCAGTCTGCGAGGCTTCAGTTTAAACAATGTACACACAGATAACACAACGAGCGAGATGGAGACGGGCGTGGACAGACAGGGAGAGAGAGAAAGAGAGAGAGAAGTGGATGCATTGATGAATAAAGAATGGGGGGTAAATCAGACAAGATGATTGGACACATTCACTGCCGGCCAATCACAGACAACCCCTTAAAGTCCACTTTTCACCGGCTTTCTTAAGATAACGTCTCCAAGAGCACGATGCCACTTCAAGACATTCAGTAGTGTGTTGGTGCTGGAACGACACTATCACGATTATAGGCTCTTAACATAAATTCTACGAAACAAGTTGACAAATAAGAGGACAAGCCCAAACCCGCAAGACCGATACGATGCGATGCGGACCTTCTGGATGGTGAAACATCAGGTCGTTTACCAGATAATGCTGGTGTATGTTTCCCCCAAAAAGCAATCGCATTTTGGATCTCATTTCTGTGCAGCCTTCGCTAGTCCCAGACTGGCTTCTAATGGTTATCCAATACTAGGCAGCGGTATAACTATGTGTGGTTTAATAAGGTGAACTGACCTTTCATGGTGGTTATAAATCAATGACAGCCTCCCACACTTAAGCACGGCATGCAAATGCATAATATATTATCCTCCCACCCAAACACACAAACACACACACACACTGGCAAACACAATCTCTAATTCGAGGATTAATACACTTATTTTGTGCACACACACACACAAAATTTCACACACAAAATGGCTTCAACCCGGCGCTGATGAAATAAATAGATTCATCTCCTGTTGCTACTGTACTGTTTTGGATAAAAAGGCTTCGGAAATTACCTGGGTAAGTGGAGCGGGGGAGAAGCAGAAATGGATGAAGCAAGATTGTGTTTGATTGCAGGTAAATGGTGGATGCTTGTGTTCAGAACCTTTGATGTTGCTTTTGAGTGGACCTGCTGGCCTTTCATTCTATGATTACCGTCCTCCTGCCGAGGCGTAATGGCTGAGCTACAGCTCTGTAATGAAGGCATTACCAAGCGCCGAATAGAGCAGCAACTGCCACGTCCAGATTCCACTCAGTTACCTCCGAAATAATACTTCACCTCACCCCACAGCAGCGGCAGTGACAGCAAAATCACAGCTAATGCCATCTAGTCTGTCAGAGAAAACAATATAAAAACAATGTATTTCTTATTACTCTCTCTCTCTCGCTTTCTCTCTGCTTGATCACTATAAGTACAGCCCTAAAGCAGAACAGAGTGCCTCCATTGCAGACATCCTGCTGCTGTTCATTCTCCGAATCTCAATTTATTTTTTGCATCATCAACACAAAAGAAAGAGGGATAAACACTGGCTGTGCCTAGACATACTTCCTCCTCACGGGCCCTGCCACAGGCCCAGGGTAAGGGAGAAACATAGGTCTATGTACTGCCGTGTGAGTGCATGTCTGTGTCTGTGTGGATTTGGGGGGTAGGGGTGGGGGTGGGGGGTGATTTGGGCGGGGGTGGGCATTTGGGATACGTTCCCTGCCTCTCTAATAAGCCACCGGCTTGATGCCACCGTTCTCCTGCATGGGAGGAGATAAGCACTGGCAGAGCAGTGGTGTGGGCTCCCATTGAAACTCAGTGTGCTGCTAAGCCCCCTCACAGCCCCCAGCAGAACCCCAGAACGCACACACACACACACACACACACACACACACACACAGCACATACAAACATGAACACACACACCACACATACATGCATGCACACACACATACAAGCACAGGCTACAAAGGCAGCCCCCAATGAGGTAACGTTGTGATTACAGATGCAAGAGCACAGACAGTGCATTGGGAATATGAGGTGGAAGGAGAGAGTGAGAGAAAAGGAGAGGGAGAAAAATAACAAGTATTAAGTCCACCGAGACAGCATTAAAAAAGCACAATGCTCCGCTTGTTGTTCAAAAAAGGGTGAGACTACTGAACTGAGAAATCACAACTTCTTTTTTTCCTCGTGCAGCCTTTAAAAAATTACCACACTGGCAAGACTCATCCCACCCTCGTTTTCTATCCTTCTTTTTTTTATATATTTTTACATGCTTCAGCAGCAGTAACAATTATCTTATTGAAGAAGGGGAAATGTTTTGCATACCAGACCTTGTTTTCCAGGCCACAGGGGAGTCAAGCTCTAGTCTTTAACAGGTCCAGATTAACCCCATGCAAATGGAGCAGATGCCAAACCCCAATAAATCAGTGCTTAACAGAGCCTGCATCTGTGGAAGACACTGTTATGAAGGCCGATCTGCACCTTCCACACCCCCGTCCTCAGTAATTGCGAAACTGTTGCTTATCCATCTGTGGGCCATTTAGTAAGGGAATGAGAGGAGACGTGGAAGTGATATTTCACTTTTTTATTTTTTTTAAAGATTTTTTTTTTTGCCTTTGTTTCATATTTAACAGTATAGAGAGACAGGAAAGATCGGAGAGAGGAGGGATGGCATGTGACAAAGGTCCCAGCGTAGATTTGAACCCTGGACATCATGGTTATGTGGTATGTGCCTCTTTTTGTGCCTCTTCTTTTCCTTTCAATTCACAGCATTACATTTCCATTATACATCATTTCAGTTCATTAACAACCATAACTTAATCCCATTTCCCTTCCTCCCCACCAACGCAAATTATCCATTCCAAAATTACCACTGACCCCTGAGCCACCAGAACGTCCCGTGATATTTCACTTTTGTAGAAGATTCTATCACTTTGTTGGCACATTTACCAGAAAGTGACCATCAACAGTCGTCCACTGATATCAGCTGCCACATGGATCCAGTGTCACCTTACAGGTTTTTGCATGTGTGTTCCAGTCTCTGTATTCACTCAAGTGTTTTGGTAATAGTCTTGAGAGTGGGAGTTATGGATCACCTTCTCAGCAGAAGCATGTGTGGGGGAAAAGTGGAAAGATTCAGTGTGCTTCCTATTCAGTGTTTTAAGATTCACTGTACCAAACATACAGATGTGTCTTCATGATCTTTGAGTTTCTGTAGGTATCGGCATTTTCCTTGTCTGTTCAGCCAAGGTGGCTAGCTAGATCCCCAGCTCTTCTTCTTCTACCACTGCAGCTGGTAGAATTGTAAAACACATCACTTTCTGTGCACCAGAGGAGTTTTCCCAGGAAAGACCTAGCTGATACTTCCACAGTTCAAATGAGTGTCATTTTCATTTTTGCACGTGTTTTCCTTTGGAAGAGCGGGAGCATCAGGTTAAGGCTTAAAGCAAACGTCTCCTGCCAGTTGTGTGAGAACTGGCAACCCTGTAAAACGAAGAATAGCTACTTTGCTTGAGCTTAAAGAAATATAGTGAAAAACCTTGTAATGCAGTAAGTCTCTTACTGTACAGAGTGTGATGAGATCAGCAGAAACATGAGGTTGCTTGAACCTGTGTCTTAACTATACACCTACAAGGACTATTGCTCTTATGCTGTACAACATGCATTGGCCGGTATACTCTTGGCTAGTGTCTTTGGCAATAGACATTTTTAAGGGCCATACTGACAGTCTAAAGCAGGGAAAATCCCCCTCTGGAATTCCCCTAATACCAGAACCACTGAGAGGGGCTGGAAGAGGGGAGGCAAAACTGAACCATTGTGAGAGAGCGTTAAAAAAAAAAAGACAGATTGAGGAAGAAAGAGAGCTGCCCAGCGGAAACATACGGGGAAATGTATATAGACAGTGAGAGGGAGGAAATAACCGATTTTGAGGATTTAGTAACTCACCCTAGCTCAACTCAAGTCTCAAACTCAACCTGAGGATGAGCCAATGGACAGAGCTGCAGGAGAGTAAGTGGTGGAGAGTAAGTGATGAAAACAACTTAGGTTTTACTTGGGAATGTCCATTTACTTTGGTCTGGGATTGACTCGTATGCAGTTAGACAGGACTGAATTCCTACACCACGATTCATAAACACGGACGTAATCACAAGGGGAATCTTTCTGTCTGTCTGTCTGTCTGCCTCTGTGACTCTGTGAGGTAAGGCTCGAAAGAAAAGTCATCACCGATCAGAGGGTGAGGAAACGGATGCTTAAATGTCAAAAAGACTTTAATGATTTAAGAAAGTCATTGCATATGGCTTTTTAATTGACTGTCATTACATCCAGAAAGTATGTCGAGAAAATGGAACATCACAGCATATGGGACCATCAACCACGCCAAACGAATTATGTCTTTGGGATGATTAAGCCTTTTTAACTTTTATTCTCGGTCTCTGAAGCTACGCTCATGAGCAGTGGCGACATTGTAATTAAACTGAACGTTAGCTAAACCCAGGTTCAATCATACTTGAGGAACCTCCTATGACAAGGTCAACATGTAATGTCACCATCATACAGGACCGTGTGCAGTAACTGCTCTCCAGTTGGCAAACGGATTCATTCCAGCTGTTCCGTTTTGTGTTTTGGTCGATAGAATCCATTTTACCAACCACGTCTATGTTAACAATTCACAGTCTCTGCACTTAGTTATAAATGTTTAGATCTGAAGCCTGTTTCGTGCTTTCTTGTTTATCAGATTGCTGGGTTGGTAACTTATCCCCTGGAATGACACAATACGCAAACAGCACAGTGAGTAGAGTGGGCGAAAGTAGACTATCATCAGCATAAAGACAAATAGAAACCCCATGACCTTTACAATCGTGTCTGCCAATCCTATTTCTTGCTTTCTTGTTTATATTGGGTTTCTTACATAGCCTGTGTGTGTGTGTGTGTGTGTGTGTTTCTGTGTATGTCAGGTTGTGAGGGTGACTACCCATTGCTGGTGCCCTCTCTGTAGTGTGTGGCAGCCAGCTTCGTTCCTGGCACAGCCCACTGCCAGAGAATAGCAGGATTGAGCCAGCTCCCTCTGCAGCTGTCAGGCTCTCTGAAAAGTGGTCCCAGAAACCATCAGAGGGGCCCCAAAACACTCGTGGGGTCGTGCGACGGCGGGCCCCGCAGCCGCCATTACACAAACACAGATAAATAGGTACACATTGTCACCGAGGGCCAAAGCCGATTAAAGAAAACGCACGCGGGCAGATTTGCCCCCCTGCATAATGTGCTTAGGGCGGACTTATAATAATGTGCTTAAATCCCGTTTGATCAAGTTTTTCCTCCCATGCCTGCTGATAGCACAGGCCCCGCACCTTCAATCTCTGCCATGGATGATACAGTTCATTTCCAAACCAAGTCCTCACAGCATGAAATCCTCCTATAGCTTCTTATGTCAGATTGCCGGAATCCCCTGGAATGACACAATGTGCAAACAGTATAGAGTAGACTATCATCAACATAAAGGGAAAAAAAAGTTATAGAAACCCCACGGGCTTAACCGGTCAGAAATGCAGGTCATTCAGACTGAAGACATGTTTATGTTTAGCCATAGTTACATTTATCAAGAAGCAAAATTTAAGTGATTGTGCAAACTTAACTGCATTTATTACTCAGGTCCCTTACAACTATTCAGTAGTCTAACAAAGTGAAGTGTGAAAACTGCCACAAACAGATTACTGTGACCAAATGCACCGGGGATAGAAATGGTAGCAGGAATCATTGTTTATAAAAGCTCCCATCTCCTCCTTGCCATAGTTTGTGAGGAGAAACGTCTCTCCCACTGACCAGTCGACACAGGGCAAGTGTGAAGTTGATGACTCATCGTTTTTTACATAAAGTGAGGCGAGACAAAGAGCAAGAGAAAGCCCGTGGGGGGGGGGGGGGGGGGGGGGGCAGCCGGCTCTCAGACACCTTGGGGTCCTGTCTTCTGTCAGGGCAGCCGTCACCTCACCAGCTATTTCCTGTTGCAGTGTACACACACTTAATACCCTGACTCCCGTCTCACCATCCCTCCCTCCATGCCTCCTTCACCGGGCCCCTCAGCCGTCATGCATATCAATGCTTTATGAGAGATTGAGGGGAGGGAACGAGGGATAGGGAGGAGAAGGAGAGAGGCCGAGAAAGCATAGAGGGAGGATTGGGCTGTGCAGTGAGGCCTGGGCAACAGTCGGAATCAATCAAGTCTGTAGGATTACTGCTCCACTGAGTTGTGATCAATAGATCCTGAACACTATCCCCTGCTAGGAGGGCTGACAGGGTAAATGAGGGTCCGAGAGCTGCATCCTACCCACCTCCCTCATCTCTCTCTCTCTCTCTCTCCCTCTCTCTATCTATCTCTCTTTCTCACTCTCTCTTTCTCTATCCCTCCCCTTCTCTGTCACCGCCCCTTCTTTGGTTAGTCTCTCCTAAGGAAAAGCAAAGAGGCAAAGATGCTGTTTTTGTTAGGAGTGAAGAGGGCAAAGACTCATTCTTGGTCCAGTGGTTTTCAACAATGCCAGAGGAGAGCTGCATATTCAGCTGAGGGGAACATCTAGCCTCTGCCCTGGGGTTTTGTACCTCGGAGGGCACTGCTTTTCCTAATAGAAATGGTACAAAAAGTTTCTCAGTAATTGCAAAAAAAGGCCTAAGCATGCCTGGCCTTTCCACGTGAAGCTAAGCAGATCAGATCCTTTGACTACGTATTGCACACTCAAGACGTGTTCACAATACTGAACATTTCAGCATTTTTAAGACAGACTGAAAAAAAAAATCGGAAACAAAAAAAAAAGACATCAGACAGAGAGACAGATATAGAGGTAGAAATACAGGCAAATTCTCGGAGTCATTTCTTTTGTGGCGCAGAAAAGTTTTTTTCTTAACGTGCTGAAGTTTTTTGGACAGAATGTATGACGAGCCTTGTGATATTCAAATGATACTGGCATCTGATATGAAGAACAAAGTGTTTGGCTGATTGACAGGAGCCTTTCAGGTCCTGACACTAATCTCTTCAGATGTCAGCAACGATGAATTTAAATTTTGTAAAGTGAGCCTCCCCCCTGCCACCACCCCCACCCCTCTGCCTGTGTATACTCGATGCTTTTCCCTCCGTGACCAGTAGATGGCAGTCCTGTTATCCTGATGCAACGATTTGAGCCCGAGTGCTGCAGGCGGCTGCAGGCTGAGTTTTGGACTGTGCAGGGTTTAACTATGTGTAAAAGTACCCCAGTTCTCAAATGCCTGGTGGCTGAGAGAGAGAGAGAGAGGGGGAGAGAGAGAGAGAGAGAGAGAGAGGGAGAAAGAGAGGGAGCCCAAATAACAGGTTCCCTGGCTCTGAGCCAGCAAACTCACAAATGCTCACACATGCTGCAGCATAACAATAAAGTACACCATTCTTCTCTTAATAGGCAATCTGTGTTGCCATGAACATTTAGTCTAATAACTGTTACTGCTGTATAAATGATGTCATAGGCCTGTCATCTGTAAGTGATGTGGCTGTCTTTCACTAGCCTTGTTGTCTATGATCCACCTCTTTACAACGTGACCAACCATCCAGCTACTGCAGTCATGGAATTATCCCAAATAAGGGATATTGGAGTTATTAATGGGTTATGTTACAAGGCTACACAGCAAATGGACAAATATACAAAGTGCACCCATTACATGACAAGCGCATGACCACTTTTATCATGCAGCGTAACAGGCAGCACTTTGTTTCCTTGAGTGAAGGAGAAAAGATAGCCCATGTTTCAAATGAAGAAAAACAGCACGACGCACGCAAACACTAAAATGACTCGAAGCATGCATGGCAACGAGGCACTTTATAGTAACAGCCATTAGTGGAAGCAGAGACATTTCACAGGACCGCGGCTCTCTCTGATCTAGCTCCAGACCAGCAGGACATGAGATAGAGGGAGGAGGAAAAAAAGGGAAAGCATAACTTCATTACTGTGGTAATGAGTGGAGATAAAGGCTTGTGCGGAGGCAGTGACCCTGGCAGCATAGCTTACCTGCACACTAGCAGCAGTAATACCTCTGGTCAGGTAATTAGTTATACATTAATAGGCAGAGATGATCTGATCTCCCCAATTAGAGGACGGCAGTTCTATGACTCACGCAGACTCGATTGTCCATTTCATGCGGCTAACTCCGACCTACTTGAGGCGAACTGATCTGAACTCAGGTGCACTGACCTGCCCTGGTTCAGTGTCCACAGGCTGACAGAGACATGTTGATATACTCCATACTGTCTTGGCCCTTCCTTTAAATATTGTATAGTTCCAGCAGTTACACGAACTAAAAAGAGAGCAAATGGAGAGCCAACTCTAAAAGCCAAAGACCTACTGGATACACACACACACACACACACACTCACACACACCATACTGTACATTAGATGTTGGCGACATTTCCACACCGCTGAGCCAAATTAAACCAAAAACCAAATCAAACATGCGGGGTCTGGTTATTCTTTCACTATAAATGCTCAAACTGCGCTGTGTTAAGAAAAGCAATTACCTGGCCGGCGCTCGCAGGTCAGCGGCGGAGTGTGAAAACGGCCACACGGCTCTCGCCAAATGTAGGCCACGCAATATAGAGCAGGAGCACACACACGATAGCAGGGTGAGATTGAGAATCAAAGGAGATCATTGCACTGAGTTAAGTCTTTTTTTTTTTCTTTTCTTAAACAGACCGCCGTTGTTCTCTACAGGTGTTGTCATAACTTACTCCCCTATGCACAGAGCAGATTTGACACATTCAGCAGTTGACTGAGGTGTCGGTGCAGCGGAGGGGACGAGTTACCTCACTTGTGTGTGAGCAACGCAGGCTTAAGGACTTGCCAAATATCATCCATTGATTCACCGAGCTTTAGGATACATTCGGCAGAGAGAGGAAGACACAGAGAGAGAGAGAGGGCGGTGGTGGTGATGGTGTGTGTGGGTGTGGGGGCTCTTTCAGCAGTGGAGTAGAGGCTGGATTTGACTCGTCAATGACATGTACACTTAAGGGCTTATGGGCCAAAGCCTGAAACCTAGCCAGAAATAGCTAATGACTGCCTGTGTACCATTAGCTCAGCCAATACTCAAATACATGCATTATTCACTCTCGAAAAACACCAGCGCTCCGTCTGCCAAACAATACGCCACTTTATATCTGAGGCCTATCATCGGCAACAGTGGGCGCGTGACTCATACTGTTTGAACCTGCTGTAGGTTTAACACACAGCACGCTACCTTCAATAAAGACGGCGGCGCGCTAATCAAATTGTTCAAATGAATGTGTGTTATCATTGCGTTAGCGCACACCGTGTACCCCCGTATAGTAGCTGCAGTGCAGACAGGTATGATGTAAGGGGGCTTGATTGGAACATATTGTGCTGTACCTATGGGACGCTGCAGGGAGCATCTTTAATGTGCATCAATCAGGGGTGTTCCTGGCTACAGACTTGCAGCCACAGCGTAGAAATGCATAGGATGGCTTGGCACAAACACACAATACGTTGGCGGCTACTTGCACACACACACACACACACACACACACACACACACACACGCACAAGAGTCCTCCCCAAGACCACACAGCCTTCCATACGAAGATCCCTTTCATCTCTTTCTATTGACTACTGTTATATCCTGTGGCTTCATTGGACCACACCAGACAGCATCTCCCATCGCCTGTGTTCTTTTCCTCGTCCTTCCCTCACCCATTCCCTCCATCCCTCCCTCCCTCCCTCCCTCCCTCCCTCCCTCTCTCTCCCTGCCTCCTTCCATACCTCCCCCCCCCCCCCCTCCCCCTCCACCTCCTTCATGTTTGCCTTTCATTAGCTTTCATCTCTCCAGCTTATTGAACTCCACCACTGGCATGAGGGTGTGATGCTTTGATGGTGCGGCCGCTCCTCGACATAAATCCATATTTACCCCCCTTTACATGTTTCCATGCTAACAAATGATTTGCCATGTCTGCTGCTCTGAGGGTCTCGTAGGAAGCAACGTCCACGCCGCTTGCACAGATCCATTGGCTCGAGTCCCGCGGTGTCCAGGATACGCAGCAGCAGGCGTCTGAAGTTCCCCCTCGAAAAGTTCAGGTTTCCTGTAAACGCCTGCTCGCTGGGATACGTGTACGTATGTATGTACGTCTCTGGAGGTCTCTAGAGGGACAGAGAGGCATTTATAGTTTAGTGGGCAGGTACTTTAAGGAAAGCTCAACATATATTGATACACATAAATAGCATTGCCCATTCTCTTTGCTTTGAAGTAGTCCCTCTTCTTCTCCCTCAGCCCTCCATACTGTGATCCAGGGTACATACCAACCCACCCCATACACACACACACACACACACACACACACACACACATGTAGATGCACACACACACACACACACACACCTCTCTGGGGTACAGAGTATTTCATAGTTGTGTGATGCTGTTGGTCTGGTGGATTTAGTCGTCCTATGGGGATGTGTGTTAGCAGGTGCTGCTCCGTCCCTTCAGCTTTTCCTCCCTCTACAATATGAAGCATTCAATATCTGCTGTTTACACTCGGCTGTGGCGATGCGTACAAGACTTGCTAGCAGGTGGTTGGTACTTGTATATTTCCTGTGTCATGAGTCGGAGCCATGACACAGGAACAGCTTTTGCTATTGCTTCAAACGGCATGGCGTGATAACGTGTGGCATAAAAACATGAATTCAACATAAGCAATGGGTAAAATTATTAACAAATTATTACAGAGAAATACAAAAAACTCTTGCCTTTTTTCTCAAAATAGCCTCTATCCATCCTTAACTGATCTATATCAGCAATGTGATTATATAAAACCATGATTATTGCCTTTTTCAATTATTCTGAAATGTGCAAAACCTGTCTCACCTCATCATCGGTGCATCCTACCTTGCAACTGTCTTGCAAATATGTGGACAAGGCATTTTCAGCCTGCTTTGTTGTGTTCAATGAACACTGCCTACAATGTACGATTATTCAGGAAGTATTGGCTCAGTGTTACATCACACGATGCACATTCACTCTAAAAAGATTTCACCATCAGCATCTTGGTGGAAACTTATGAAAAAGAGAGAAAAAAAATAGACTTTCTGGAGCGCCCCGCGGTGCTAATTGTTTAGCTCTGTGTGCCAAACCAGTCAACAACAGACAACCCCCCCAAAAAATCAATGGGTTTTAAATTGATTAATATTTTTAGCCACAAAGTCGGAACAAAAGTCTAATGTTAAAATGAATAACTTGTAATGCAAATGAGGCAAAGTGATGGGGGCCTTTTATTTGAAGTCAAACCTTTTGTTGTCAGCTCCAACTGTACTCTCTGTTTTTAAACCCAGCAAGGGACCTTTTACACTTTTCAATGGGGAATCTGGCTTTGAATAATTCAACAGACTAATCCACCATCGCTAGTGCTTTGGTCTGTGTGGGCCTGCTGTTTGGAGCTGTGCTGCAGCCAGTTCATAGTCAACACACACAGATTGGAAGAGAGGGAGGAAGAGAGAGACGCGGAGACAGACGGAGGGAGACAGGAGACAGGAGTTAGGGAAGGAAAGGTGAAGGGAGCAAGGGAGCTAGTTGATGTTTATTACAGTGGGCTTTATCCTGGAGGCTAACAATAATGTCACGTTAAGTGGTGGTGCTGTAGTTAATGAAACCGTGCCTGATATTATATGAATTTTCTAACATTCACTATCAAAAAGCAGTTTATTGGAAGCACATACCCAACAAGAAAGATAACAGACATCTCTACTGACATTCATTACAAAACGTTGAAAAGGAACCGAAGCAAACGTGATGTCAAAGTGACCACGACTCTAAAATCACAGCACAAATGATCTTTTTTGTCACTATAAAAACCTGGAGCTCATTAACCAAGGAGCCTTGAATAGGTGTGTGTGTGTGTGTGTGTGTGTGTGTGTGTGTGTCTGCTACAGGCCTGTGCAGGGCGATATGGAAGGATCTGCTGTGTATGTGAGAGTAAACTCAGACCCCCATACTGTTGACACACTTAGCTTTCTTTGCCAGCTGTGGGGGTGAGTGGTGTGTCTGAGTGTGTGTGTGTGTGTGTGTGTGTGTGTGTGTGTGTGTGTGTGTGTGTGTGATGTGGGGTGAGATGAGCTGTTTGTGCGGTTGCGGTAGCCAGACACTATGGTGAAGAGTGTTTCATGGTGTGGGGAGCTGTGACCATGCCTGCAGGGGCCTGGGCTGCGAATAATGGAGCTCTGCAGGGTCTGAGCTGGAACCCCCAAGCAAACAAGTACACACACACACACACACACACACACACACACACCATCTGTATACTGCCCCCAACACATTCAAGCACACAAAACACAAGCACAAACTGTTCTAAAAAGCATTGCCCAAAATGACCCGTATTGTGCACATACATGGAAGCACACGCACGAGCAAATATGACCGTTGCAGCCATTCGTTTCAATGAGCAGTGATGAGAAATGAAGGTTTCAATCATCTGTTGTTGCTCAGTTTAACTTAATAAAATTGCAACATTCCACCATTTCCTGTAAGAGAGAGAGAGAGAGAGAGAGAGAGAGAGAGAGGGAGGGAGGAGGGATATGGATATGGTGGCTCAAATGTTTCTTGTTATACTGAACATTATGCAGCAGCACAGTGAGTAGCATGGAAGATCAAAGATACGGGCCATAGGGCACGCAGCATTAAGAGTTATAACGAGAACCCTGTTTAATTATTGAAACAAGAAACATCTCAGATACTTTAAAGAGCCTCTTATAATGTAGTTTGGAAAGAAAGACCAAAAAAAAAAAAGAGGAGAAGTTGCCACCTTTTAATTTGCCGATGAGTGCTGGACGCTCTTTTAGGGAATTAAGAGCATCTCAGGCGAGGCTCTTCTACAACCGCTTGCCAATAGTTTAATACGGGAAACCACTTTCACTATGACCTGCAGCGTGCAGTCCAATACTTTCAAGCGTTTATTGTCGGTTCAGTTCTCACCTTTGACCTTTAACCTCGTGGTATACGTGCATGTGTTGCATGTTGTATGTTGACAGTGGTTGTTATCATGCACATTGTGAGGCATAATGCGCAATCCTGCTTTTCACATGGTTGCCTATACAACCCTAGAGTTAAAGTTCATGACATGGATCAGTGTTGTGGGTTTTTTAATGGGCTATTATTTACTTCTTCTTCTTCTTTATTCATCTATTTGAGTTGTTTTGACTGTTGTTGGAAAAATCTAAACCTAAGCTTTCCAAGAATTCCTAATTGGAGGATGAAACGTTTCAAAGCACACACAGTGAGAACTACTAAACCTCTTTAAAATGCTTCAGGGAACCACTTCAACTACATGAAAGCAACCTTACGTTCCACGATAGCCTCGCGGTACCAGCGGGGTCAGTTTCCGGTTCCCCCTGGCTTTTTTTGAAAGCTGATATGAATTTCATGCATTTTGGCCATTAAAGGGAGCCGGTCGGAGGGGCCAAACGTCTCTGTGACCGAACGCAGAGGGAGGAAAAGGGGGCTAAGGGCCACATTAATCCATGTCAACGCAGGCCAAATTATTTATCACCTTGTGCAAACAAATGGTGTCCTGGACAGGCTGTCGGAGGGGGGAGGAGGTGGTGTGTGAGGTCCGCGAGGGCTGCCAGCGACGCTGCAGCCTGACCCCCATCACTCTTCCTCTTATCTCTCCTCCTCGGCCCTCTCCTCATTACTCCTCAGACACAGGCACCAGACCGCAGTGACTATACACAGGGATGCACATGGAGGTATGAGAGTGAGAGAGCTGTTGGAGAGGTTCCCATATCTTCATTTCAGACTCGGGTGACATTTTTTTTTTCCCCTTTTCTTTTCAATGCACTCATCTGTGCTCCACTGATCAAGCTCGGTACATATAGCATCCCAGTGGAATCTGTTCAATGTATGTGTGTGTATATAGCACTTTGTGTTTCGATGCTTTGTGTTTGTTGTGTTTGTGAGTAGCATGTGGAGAAAGGGGGGGGTTGGAGGGGGGTGGAGGTGGGGGGGGTTGCATCTGGACTCTGGGAAGCAGCCTGATCGGCCTCTCTCACCCGCAGCCTAGCCCGGGCTGCCGACGAGCTTCAATCAATAACCAGTCCCTGTAGCTGCCCCGAGCAAGCTGCTTGAAAAGTCGGAGTAGCATGAAATGGCCATTATTAAATTACCGGGACGGACACATTTAGAAGGCCATTGCATTAAGAGAGCAAGCACTCCCAATTAGTGGATCAGCACATTAATAGCCCTGGATGAGAGCGGCATCTGATCAGAGATTAGACACACACACACAATCTATTGAAGTATTTTACCGGGGCACTGATAGCTATAGCATTTTGTAAAATACAATACTTACCCGTGTCCTTTAAGCAGAACGAATGGTTATGGGGTTACGTCTGCATGCATGATTCATATTGGGCCCAGCGTCTCCCTGCACTTCAGTGATCTGAGCATTTTGCTGATTCACACAGCGTCCAATGGGTAGAGATGAGTGAGGCGCTACTGCACACCAAGAGGGATTGTTTGGAGATCAATGCTCTCCTTCTATCTACTCTTACTACTATGTTCCTCAGAAGAAAGTAAGAACTGCCAGAACTACTTTATTTCTTTTCGTAGGTGCAAAGCCATCTGTTTTAAACGTGATTGGAAAGGCGCACGTGTTAAAAAAAAAAGCTAATGTCAATGTGACTCATTGAGTAATAGAGTCACTCCGAGTTCAGTGACCTGTTTCAGTTGAGACTATATCCAATCTCCAAATTATAAAGAAACACAGCGTGACCAAATTCAACTCCATCCATCAGGTGGATCGGTTTGATCTGCAGGAGTATCTCATTCTTTTTTTTTCCCCTTTCTTGCCTGATCTACTTAAACCATCACACCTCCGAGTGAGAGGACTCAGCGCCTCCCTCCACCCCCCCTTCACAACATGTGCATTTTATACAAGCCTTCCCTCTGCTTGGCACATCATTGGGTCTTCAGAGCCCTGGGCATATTTTTAGTGCTTTTGTGAGCGATGTTTTTAATATGAATTATTCACCCCAGAGAGACACGGCTTTGGATTGCCAGCTCTTGTTTTTAAAGAGCGCCTTGTTTGCTCCTAATTTTACAGCCGGTCAGGCAGAAGTACAGCGGCTAACCTGCAGGTCAGGGCTGACAGCTGGGAATTGCCATTCCCCCCCCCCTGCACTTCCAACGCAGTTCCAGCCGTCTGCGAGCGTGCACACGCGGGGAGGCTGAGTACATGCAGGCGGGAGGTTATGGTGTACCTGAACTGTGGGGATGCCAAGATCATTATTTCACTCTCATTTCAGGGTTGCATCCACCCCCCAGCCCTCCCTCCCTCACCCACTGACATCACCGCTATTACCACCACCCGTCCACCATCCTCTCCCTACCTTTAAACTATAGAGCGTTTCTTTCTTATTCGCCCTAAGGCAGGACCAGGCCACGGTGTGTGTGTGTGTGTGTGTGTGTGTATTGATTACAAACTCTCTTGTCCGATTGGATGCTATATTCACCCACACAGACGCCGGCACAGCATCCAGTTTCACTTGTTAACCTATGACCTTTCGGGAATGCGGACTACCCGGTATATCGGAGTTTCAGTGGGCAGTACAGTTTAGTATGTAGTCATCGCTGAGTAGGAGGATGAATTTGCTTCGTGCTTGATTTGCGTGATGTGTCAGTGTTGTTTGGACTGTCAAGAAAGGTTTTAAAGCTTCATTAATAACGTTTTTTTCCCAGTGTATTTGAATCTAGGCAGGCTGCGCAATTTGAAAAACATCTCTTTAAACCATCACGGGATCCCAAGAGGACGCCAGTGTTTTGACTGAACGCATCTTTCGCTTTTGAATGTTATCCTTAAAACCGCTCGAACGCTTTGAATCTCCAGTCAGCAGAAATTTGGCCGAGCCAGGCATGAATTTATCTACAAAGTGATGAAATATTGAGTCTGTTTTGATTGTGAACTTACCCTTACCTCTCTTACCTCCTGTGACTTTCGCAGAGATGATGAGGATGATGAGGTGAGACCCTTCTTTATTCCCATTCTGCCATATTTCTGATATTCAGCAAAGAAATTTGTTAGCTGGCCTGAACTCACCCCACAAATTCTCTCTCTCTCAGCTTGCTTGCAGTTGGGAGAAGGAGAAGGAGTCACCTTTCTAACCCGTGTGGTTGGCATAATATAAAGAAAACCCTGACAGGCTTAAAGAACCATGTTGCAATATTTCAGTATCATGGCCCGACCGAATCGTACAGCATGCACACTCCCGCAGCGCCTAGTGGCTTGTATGGTTTTATCTTCTTGCACATTCAAACCCCAGAAATCTGATTGGCAAACATCACCTTTAGGCCAGGGAAGCTCTGGGATATGCTGGTATCTCTGATACCGGCATGTTTTCCCCCCCTCTATTTCCGCCCCAACATCCTCTGCTCATCGACAGCACACTCACAAGACAAACAACAGATTAGATACCAGCAAAAAAAAAAAAAAAAAAAAAAAGCCTGCTGCTGGCCCACATGGAAGTGGCCCAGATCTGGTGCTGAAGGGAGGGAGCTGTAGAAGCCTGCTCCCGGGCCGGGGGCCAAGGCTTGATCCCCAGTCGACTGGCATCCTTCCAGCCCAGAGGAATGAGTGGTGCTGCTGCAGAGCGCGGGGCTTGCACCCGCCACCGTCGCCGCCATCCCCCCGGAGGATGATAGATGCTCTGTCCACTCCCTGCAGCCGGGAGAAAGCATTAGACATGTGTATAATTGACTGAGGATGAGAGAAAAGATGAGAAAAAAAAATAAGGATAGAGAGAGAGAGAGGAGGGAGACAGATTGTGTGGGTGTGTGTTTGCACTTGAGTGAGACACTGGCTGTAGAGTGTGTGTTTTAGTTGCTTCATATGTGTGTAAAAATGAAACAGGAGATTTTATAGGAAGAGAGATGAGAGAGAAAATGAGAGCGAGTGTGTGTGAGAGAGAGAGAGAGAGAGAGGGTGGGAGGGCAGAGAGAGAGAGAGAGAGGTAGGGAGTTGGCACAGACGAGGCTGGCTCTCACTCAACAGGACATCCTTTCACACACATTACACATGTCCTCTCCAATCCTCTCACAGACCCAGCACTGGAGCCAGTCTGACGGAAAACGCCCTATACTTCCCTGCCGGATGAAGCTATACCTGTTCTCTCTCTCTCTCTCTCTCTCTCTCTCTCTCTCTCCGTTTGGTTTTCATGGTAGTATGGTGCAGCCTGGCAGAGGCAGACCACTAGCATGGTCCAAAGTCACACAGCAGTAGAATTATTGCAAGGGTTTAGCACGAGGGCTTACTCTCACAATAGGGCAAGGGGCTGGCATGGGATCGAAGGGGGTAATCTCATCGGGAAGGAACAGACCGGAATTTCAAAAAGAAAAAAATATATATATATTTTTGTCTGAAATACAACTGAATCCAAATAGATGATTTAAAAGTGGACAAACAAAGAAGCCCAACGAGGTTTCAACTTGATCAATTCCCAATTGAAAGTTATACCAAACGTCCCCAATAAAAGATCATGTTCCTATGAGCGCTGGCCAACGTCCACTTATCAAATCCCTGCAACAAAGCACGAGTAGAAAATCATACAATTATAAGAGTACACAGACTGGTTCATTATTAATGGAGTTGCTTTTCAACTGCCTCACTCAAAAAGTCCCTCTCAATAATTTATCACCATGGAGACGCATGTCAAGTCAGTTCGCTTGGACACCTCATGAATATCAAATAATCATGCAAAACAAAAGCGGGTACATCGTTAAGCTCACTTTAAAACAGAGGCTCTTAACAAATAGAGGATCTTTGGTTGTTCTCGTCACTCTCACATCAATTACGATCCTCAGAGTTGAGCTTGCGTCTGCGCTTGATAAAGATTCTTGGCTCTTTGGAAGCTATACCATAGCGATTGTGTCGCTTGTGACGATCAGTCGGGGGGGGAGTACAGTAACTGTTAGATGATGCTTTAACGAGGGTCCTCAATCAGTTAGTAACAAGACAACGAGTCTCATTAGTTAATTGAATAACTTACAACATGGAGTTCCTTGCGACTTTGGATTTACTCAAGGCTTTAGAAGACGACGAGCACGAGATGAGAGGGCTGAGTGATATTCTGTCTCTATCACTTGTAATAGCCTGATGAGAATTATGGGCGGGAATGGGAATGGGCGGCTCCTGGAGCGACGGTGGCAGTCATTAACACGGGAGCGGCGGGTATGTGTGAATGTGTGTACGGTGAATTATTCATGATGGAAAAGAACAAATGCAGTCACACCGGTTTCATAAAGTCGAGACTGAAATCATGGTTTCAGGTGGCAACGTCACGGGGGAATGGAGAGAAATGTAAGAGCTCTCACAGTGACCACGTGGGTTTATGATTAAGTTTGTTAGAAAACGCAGAGAGTCCCAGTCCTCAGTTCTGATTGGCTGAGACACTTTCAAAACCATTGAGAAATACCTGATAAATGCAAGCCTATTACTGCAGAACAGTTAATGTCAATATTAACGGTCGCCGAGCAACCACGTTGTTTAGCTGCTGTTCAACAGAGCTCAACAGTGTGGTTGTGAAAGTGGAAATCCCATTCATATTCTGCATAGGGATTTGGATTATTAGCCATAATGGTGTAACCATCCAATGTAGACTCACCACAAGCTAGTAGGTTGTGAAACGATGGTGTATGCTCCTGTAGAAGCCACAAGTCTGTATGATAGCAACCTTGTTTTGAGAAAAACATGTTTTATTCGCGATGTCATGGAGAAGTACTACACTACCCACAATCCTAAAGTGTAACAGCGACAAATGTTTTGTCAGCTAATGTTAGCATGTTAGCAGCTAATAACGTAACCTAGCTAGCTGCTTATCCTATGCAGCTGGAACGAATCACTGTACCATGTCGATGGTACACTTTAAACTATACTATATGAAACACTATATATACGCACACAAAACAACAACAATATCAACACTATACTATTGACAAATGTTAAATTCAAGAAGAAGCGCGCTAAACTATCGTTAGTTTGGAAGTTGTTGGAAAAGTATCATTCACAATGGTTTATGGGATGAGTAGTTCCTTCACTTCATAAAATAATGATGTACACAGTCTTGTACCTTTTGCCTTTTCTTCCATTTTCCGATCTTTTTTTTGCTCAGAATCAAATGTTTTCATCGTCACGATTCATCGTCTAGCTGGCTTGGTTCCAGCCTGAAAACTCTATAGAAGGATTTTCTGAAACGTCAAATTAATGGGAAATTTACTTCCGGAACCAGAGCTGTAAAAAAAGTGGGCGGTCACTGTTGCGCTCATGTTGCTTTGCAGAAGATAAACATTTCATCGTTACTTTTTAATTATTAGCATTTCAAAATAAAATGTTTGTTGTTGTCTGTTTTTGTGATACAACATTTCACGAAAGCACTAATACAGTGCCGTATGAATTCTGCAGCAGAAGTTTGACCGATGTTAATAAGCAGGTTTTGTGCAGGTTCAGTGGTCTGGGCAGGCTGTGGAGAAGCTAGCTGTCATGTTGCCTCTCCACTAAATGCCATGCAAATGACTGGCTCTCCCAGAAGACCCCTACCACTCATTTGGTTTGCTGCTTGATTTGGCTGTTACGGTTGTGCATAACTACCCCGCCCCCTCTCCCCCTTTCCCTCACCCCTTTTCCCCTTTTTCCTGTCTTTCTGTCTGTCTCGCTCACACACACACACACACTCACACACTCACTGATATACACGTGTGACACCACCCACTTTGTCATCAGAATGGCAGTCAGTTGCAGATAGGGAGATGTTGTCCTGGTTTTCATTAGCGGACCCAATTTTACCAAAGGAACTGAACCCCTCCAGTTGCAAACTGAATCCACTCTCATTTCCTATATCTGTTTGGGTAAAAACACTTCATCCAGGGCCCGCATGCCATGATTGAGAGGCCATGTGAACATGGGAGCACAACACACAAAGCTACACTCTGTGCGGAGTGTGCATATCCATGTGTATCTGTTTATTCTCTGTAGATGGAATTCATGTTTATAGATGCACAACACATCCTGTTTGGTTGGGCAGGTCAGGGTTGAGGGTTGTGGGCTGTGTATGCTTGTTTGTGTGTGTGTGTGTGTGTGTGTGTGTGTGTGTATGCCTCTATGCATGTATATTTATCAGGGAATTGTAGATGCGGGCCTATTTGCAGGGTTTCTAAGCAAGCAGGTGAAAGTCATGCTGGGTGTTCTCTCGGTTCAGTGCTAATGGAGTTCAATCTCACTCTCCTCGCTCTATAGTTCCCAGTGCCCAATCATTATGGGCTTGCTAATTTTGGCTGTGTGTGTGTGTGTGTGAGAGAGAGAGAGAAAATGTGTGTGCATAAATATGTGTATGTATCGTTCTCTCTTTTCCCTTTGTCTCTCTGACTGTACCTGCTTCTATTAGCATGCTGGTCAGTAACAAAGTCTGCAGGCCAAGGGGTTGGAAAATACACAGAGGACTTAGCATTCCTATTTCTTCTCTTTAAGACGGAATCATCTGTATTGTTTTAGCTGATATTAAGAAATAAAGAGATTAATATCAATTGATTGATCGAATGCTGACAAAATGTTCAAAATACTAACATATCTGACGATGACGATACCGGACGATATCATTTGTTTTGGCATGAGGCCCTTGCAACACGCCCTGGTCTTTACCAGTGCACGCCACACTAAAAAATGCTGCGAGAGTGCTGATGCATAAGGCTTCTTTATTATGAATGAGTCGGGTAAAAGGGACCTCATCAGTGAACCCGGATCAGCACTTCCACTGAGACACTCAATACTCCAGTTGATAAATGTCTGTCATTGTCTCTTCGGTCCTTCGCGTAAGTGTTCCCTGTAAGTTCACCTCTAGTGAGAGAGTGGTGGGGTATATGGGCGTTCTCATGACAACCACGCGAGATGGAGCATCCCGCAGCGTCCCGGCGCCTCGGAAAAAAAAAAAAAGCCCATTCAGCACAAACAGAGTGGAACCTGGGAAAAAAAAACCTCACCGCCAAAATAAGTGACCAAAATGGGATTTGCATCGCACCGTGATGCCTGGTGCTCCGTCATGTGCGGAGGTTGAGCAGTTAGAGGTGAGAGCAGAGCGCGCAGGTGTACGGCGCCGAAGATAGCGCTGACCCGCGGAAAGCCGGCGGCGTGGCGTACACTTAGCATGAAGAATGCCCCGCGTGGGCTGCAGTGACATCACCGCGCCGCGGCTGAAAATAAACACCTCTCTTTGCTCATACAGCGCCATAGGTCCACTCTTTCAATTTATTTCCCTCTCCTGCTCTCCCTGTCCTTTCGTTTCTCTCTCTCTCTCGCTCTCTCTTTCTTTTACTGTTCGGCCATAAACAGAGCGGCCACTTCATACATCATCGGCCCCTGTGGAGCAGAGAGGTGCACGGCTCTCGGTGTGGAAGGTAAGAGATGTTACTTCCTCATGAATGTGCAGAAATGGATCACTGTATTAATGTCCTGTCTGCGGCGCTGGATGTGTCCCTGCAAGCCGGGGGCCCTCGTGCCATTCCGGGTCTCGTCAAAACGCAGAGAAATATGGTGCAGCGTGCAGTACAGATGAGGGTTTTACACCACTGTGATCTTATCATTTCTCACTTTCTTTCTCACTTACTCTGTCAGGAGGCCCAGGATGCTGCAGCGGGTATTGATCTATTTATCTATTCTCTCGATCGCACACACACACACACACACACACACACACACACACCTTATTTGCCGTAACAGATGTGACGTTTCATCAGATGGAAGCCCAAGGCCATGTTTTGAGCCTCCCAGCGCTGCTTTGGATCCATTTAATTTGCAGCAGCAAAGAAGGTAAATGAGGCCAGATCTATGAGGCTCGACTCACTCCACCATCCAGGTCATCGCGGCTAGCAGCTAATCAACCCCCGTCCATTTACTCAAAGATGAGAAAAGCATCGTATGTGTGGAGCAAAATGTATCAACAAGGTCGCCCGCTATTATACACTCGTGTGTTCAGTTGTCCGTGCACAATGTTACAAATGATGGCCCAATGGTGAATATGTAAAAAGCCTGGTGGCCCTTAATGGAATTAACTTGAGATGGCTAATGCAGTGCAACCTCTATTTAACACTAGGCAACCAAGGCTGCAGAGGACGTCGAATTAGCTGCATCTTCTTTGTCCTGGGGAATAATCTATCATCTTAAAATGATTGTATGAATGTGTCCTGGGCTCTAAACATAACCCAGCATATAAATGCATTTCCAGGAACTGAAGCAGAACAAATGCACGAGGACACAAATTGCTTTTGCCAGTCAATAAGGTAAGTAGACACAGGAATCAGCCCCCTACGCCTCGTATTTACCTTGAAAATAAAAACTTGTGTATGTCGATGCATCACCAGTATTGGTGAACTGTACGAAATGCACCTTGCTGGTAGCCTAGTTCTTTCAAAGGGGGAAGAAAAGTGCACACTAAACTTTTTACCATGCATGGGTCATTTGCTATTCTTGACATGAAATAGAGTTGGCGTCTCTGAGGCATCGGGGGTCTGTTTTTTTGCTGATTCCACTCCGGCGGTGAGGGAGCGCAAGGTGGGCCGGCGGGGTGGGCCGGGAGGTGCCGAAGGAGCCGGAAGGAGCCAGAGGTCCGGGGTGTGTTGGGCCGTCAGTCACCGTGGGCTGTTACTGTACTGAATAACCCGCTCTGTCATTAACATCTGTACCCGACGCCTCACGCTGAATGACTAACGACTCCCACGCAGAGATCGGACGAGAAAAGGCAAACAAGCCACGGAAAACGTATCGGGACCATGAATAGCAGAGCGTGTGCCTTTAAGTTCCCTGGGAATTCAAATGGCGAGCGCAGACACAGTACCGGCGTCTTGGATTTCTCCAGAGAATGAAAGACAATAGAATTAAGAAATGCCTCAGATTTGCTGGGAAAACCTTCTATGAAAGGGTTATGAGACACAATCCCTAAAGGGCCTTAAGCAGCGACAAACTCAACTACTGGATATTCTTTACTTTGAGGAAAAATAATCTGCACCACATTCAACCAAGCACCTCTCTCTCTCTCTCTCTCTCTCTCTCTCTCTCTCTCTCTCTCTCCATACCCACTACAGAAAAAGCAAAGCATTTTTCAAATCCACACCAACTAAACAGACATTACACATACTGCAGCTTGAAGTGGCTGATGAAAAAAGTGATACATTGATTCACAGACATGGCTCAATGAGTGAAGTGACACATTCCTCCAGAGCCTTGTGTGTGAATGTGTGTGTGTGTGTGTGTGTGCGTGCTTGTGTTTCGTTTCATCTCCAGCATTGCAGTACAACTCTGCAGCCCTGCCCCCTGGACTCCGTCCCTCTGGAAGTCCATTGACACAACATGGTCAGCAGAGCAGAATGTGTGTGTGTGCGTGTGTGCGCGTGTGCGTGTGTGTGTGCTAGCACGTGTTTGTGCGAGTGTGCATGCTCGTGTGTGCTGAACAAGCACACCGAGCTCTGCTCTACACCGCTCCGTTCACTATTGCACTGCAATTTCATCATCCGCAGCGCAGGTTTGATAGGCAGTTCCTCTTATTAGAAAACCTGGAGGGGGCGAGCCGGTGTAAAAATGAAACCCTCTTTATCAAATTGCGGTGAAGTGCCTGAAGTGAACACAAGGTTAACTAAATTGCATATCCCTTCTGCCAAACTCTTTACACTACCATCTCCCCAGCACACAGACTTTTAAGACACAAGGGTTTTGTAAGTACAAACGAGATGAGAGAGGTGTTTCTCTACCTTAAATCACTGAGAAATGTCTCACTTGTTAGAACTGCAGCTCGGCTCTAGCCGGGGGGCTGAGCTGAGCCGTCTGAGGTATTTCTGGGTCTCCAGCATCACACCAGAGCGGCTGTGTGCTCTCCACCACACCTTGACAGTGACTTTGTGTGACAGCAGATATAATGTGATTTCTCCTCTCCCCGGGGTCTGAGGCTGATGATGGAGACTTCTGGGCTATGCTTTGCTCGCCGGCGACAGCCGTGACAGAAAGAAAAAAACGCTTGAGCAAGATGATCAGTGGCATTTTTCACACGGCTTGGAGATCCCTCAGTCTGTGCCCTGTTGCCCATGCTTCACTGACAGAGAAATTAGGTCCCTGTGTTCTGCTGGGACGGGTTGGACTCCATTTTGGCACTATCACATCAGCTCACTGACATACTGTCAGGTGATTTTAGCATCTCTTTTATCCAAAACACACAAAGCGTTCACTACATTTTGCTTTGTTTTACTTTATTGTCATAAGTTTAAAGCAGCTGGATGATGGAGATAGGACATCACTTATAAGTCAGTATGTCACATCAGTGTCACTAAAGGTGAAGCTGTGGTGTCTCGTACCTGCAGGCTGTTGCAGGCCTCCGTTGTCTCTGCAGCTCACGGGCAAAAATAAAACTAACAACTTCTGTCACGCGAGTCTCGTCTGGGCGCTCGATACGGGGAGCGCTTCAGTCTGGAGCCGAGGAGGAGCAGATGCAACTGTTGAGGATCCAAAATATATTAATCATAAAACCACGATTTTATGATTTATGATTCAAGGTTTAAGTTACAAAAAGTTTCTTCTAGCAAATCTAACAGCCTTGCCTTGTGTGCCACCTCTTCACCTCTCTTCACTCTACCTCTTGCCCACGATCACACCAGTCAAAAATAAATTACCTGGCTGTCTTTCACCCTGATAACCCCCTAGGCACTGTGTAAATGCAGCTCCAGCCATTGTTACAGGCTCCAACATTTAGATGATCACACTCCCCGCTTTATGAAACATTGAGTCCCGGCTTCCTTCCTCCCTTCCTTCCGGCGTTTTATTCCATCTAAATAATGCAGCCACAAGGAGTCATCGGGGGGATCCATTATAGAGGGACTGATATAGAACGCTGGGATGCATGATCAGACACTCTTATCACTTTCACAGAGCATGTTATAGTGCAGCGGGGAGAACTTTGTATTGTCATGTCTCGGCTAAGTGCTTAACCCTTTGGTTGATACGATAGCGATACGCAAGCCGAACAGTTGGAGGTGCATTACAGAATTCCCCCGATCTACATTAGATCCAGATGATGTATGATGGGGGCTTGGTGATGTGCTCATGTGGTATGGCTAAAGGGCATTTCAGGGCCCCCGGTCGAAATTAACTTTGTGCTGCAACAGCTAGTGTGAAGTCAGCGACTACACCGCCGTCATGGTTAGTGAATGAAAAAAAAAAAAAATCTATCCACCAGCCACAGAAAAACCCATATCCATTCAGAGTGGCTTCTGATGGAGCAAGGACATCGGTGGAGGGAGAAAAAAAAAAAAAGTCATTCTGAGATTGGACGCGTTGAAGAAGCCAACCTCGCCACATGATTTATTTGATGTCTATTCATTTTATTCTCAGCAGCTTCTCTGAGAGGATACTGTTAATTACACATAGTCTATTGAAGAGCAAATGAGCTTGACAGTGTTCCATCATGTTGTCGCGGCAGAGTGTGTGTGTGTGTGTGTGTGCGTGCGTGCTGCGTGGGCGTGCACGTTCACAGGTGGAGTCTGTTATGCTCCTTCTCTCATCCACTAATCTGCCTGTCAGTAATGAAGTCTGTGGCTTAAGTGTGGCAGAGAGCAGGCGTCATCCATTAGTCTGATCCATTTCCATTAATGTGCGCGGATTACTTATTATTCCCTGACTAATAAACACTCTTAACGGCAAGCGTGTCCTCACAGCCTCAATGAGGACAGCTTCATTAATGTCTAGTATTAAGGCTATTAATGTCCCCTGTCGCCGGCATTCACAGCCAGCGGCGGCTCGACCTATAATATTTTTGTGAGTGTTTTGTGAATGCTTCTGTTTTAATGTTTACGAGGGATGAATAACTACAGGTGCATTAGTCGCCGACATCAGCCGCTACTTTCAAGCTAATAATTTCATAAACATTTCACATTACCTCGGTGTTCGGACATCCTCCGGGCAAAAACAGCTAATCCAATTAGTAAAGTGAGTGAGGCGCTATTGATTTTAGAAAAACGTTACCCAATCAATTTGGGAGGGGGGTAATGAAATTCCTTTACTTTTGTGCTCTTAAAACAGTGTGTGTGTGCTCGTGCTATTCAAAAGCTATTAGGCCACGCCCCCAAATGTGGCGCAGAGGTCCCCCCACCACACTAACACACACACACACACGCTGATCAAATTTGTATAGTCTTTGTCGTCTTGCCGTTGTTCAACATCTTCTCTCGCTTAAATACAAAATAAAAGCTGCTTCAGTTCAATCCTCTCCGTTCTCATTCGGTGAAACAGAAAACACAAATTGTCACACTCGTCTTCAACGCGGCACCTCTTCTTCGTGTTAGACAGGACTTGAACCCCTGCCACTGTAACTCTTAGTTGGATTATATATCGGACACAATTAGATTGTAGTGGTGTGGTATAAATAGCCTGGGGGATGTTTGCATGAATTACACCATGCTGCAAACTATTGTAATGTATTGTGTTGCAGTGTTCACATTTTGCCTGTGCAAATCTCCCCGGTCTCATGACACTAATCCCTGGCATAGTAAATTCTGTGTTGTCTCATTTTACGCCGGGCCTGAGGTTGTTTTCTTTTCAATAATCTCATAGGCTCACAGTATAACTTGATTAGGCTCCAAAAAAAAAAAAATCCAAGGGTAAACTATTGATTGTATACAAATGGAATTAATCTGAAACCCGATTGTGTGGGCCGTCGTCTCTCTCGGCGTACATTTCTCTTGGACCTTTAAATCAGCGGCTTTCACACATGCACACTTAGTCACAAACTCCAATCCAATTATATAGATAAATAGGCTAATCATGCCACCAAATTTTAATATGAGGTCTACGGGCAGGTCGATAAGCGCAATCATTCACAGTGCCAAATTTACAGCACAATTTTAGATAAGAGAGATGGAGAGAAAGGGAGAGAGAGAGAGGGGGCAAATTGAAGAGACAGATAGTTCTGTATGAGACATTAACATATGGATCATAAGGGAGGCCCGATAAGAGGGGGAGACATTTCATTAACGGAAAGAAACATTGGATTAAAAGACTTTTCTATTTACGTTGGTTCTCATAATTCATGTGCGGTGATGAGAGCCCCTGTCCAAACAGCAGCAGCAGCAGCAGCAGCCCTTTGTGGAGGCGACGGATGTGACTCATGTTATTAAAAAACCCTCCTCGCTGCATTCCAGCACACGGTGAACTAGGAAGAGGACTAACTGTGGGCTACATACAACATGAAACTATGACATTACATTACAGGCATCTGGCTTTTATCCAAAGCGACTTACAATAAGTGCATTCAACATAGGTAGGCAAGAGAACTGCTAGTCACCAGAAATCATAAGTGCATTTCCTTCCTAAACAAGCAACTAAGAGCATAAATAGCACTAAGGTAAAGTGCAATAAGTTAGCTACCTACTTTTCTTAAACAAATGAGACAAATAAGAGAATCAAATAAACAAGAGCTAATAAACAAGAGCTCAGACAAATAACTGACGACAAATAGACAAGGCTAGGAGGAAGGGTCAGGGTAGTGTCTCCTGAAGAGGTGGGTTTTCAGCCTGCGGTGAAAGATGGGCAGCGACTCTGCTGTCCTGACATCAGTGGGGAGTTCATTCCACCACTGCGGGGCCAGGACAAAGGTTCATTTATCATACTCTCAAGTAGATAGTGTGTATGTATGTATAACATCTAGTGCCTACATGTTCTATAAGTTTAGAGCCTGTATTAATCCTCTATACTACATTACAACTGAAGGTGAAGGACTCATTTCATCGCTTGTTGTCCTCAAAGACTCACAGATAAGATGCTCTGTTTTCAGTCATCAGCTTTAATCACCGCAGCAACACGCTGGTTCCCAAATAAGCCAAACATTTTGGTTTGACTAAAGAAAAATTGTTTCTCCAAGATTGCTCTGTTGAGTCTGTTTCCCCCCCTACTGGGATATGTATCTTTCTTTGATTTTTTTTTTTTATAATCAGCGATATGTATTTCCCTTTGAGGAAGCTGACGGTGAAATCTGGTGACCGATCACATCTGTTTAGCTGACGGCAAGACAGAAAGAAGTGACTGAGTGTGTGTGTGTGTGTGTGTGTGTGTGAGTGTGTGAGTGTATGGGAGGTTAGGAGATGGGGGTGGTTGATCCTAGAAGCGGTATCCATGGAGACGCTGGTGTTCTGTTGGACCACCGTAGAGCGCAGAGGCCCGGTGTAAAGTGTAGGACTTCACTTTACTCAGCAAGAGAGTCTGGCCCTCTAGGCTGAAAACGCCTCCTCCTAACCCATTCCACACACACACACACACACACACACACACACACACATATACGATAATGTAAAGTGCACTCATTGTTCTCTGGCTGAAGAGGGAAATCCTCAACAACTCCACATGACTGTCTGCATAGACTAAACACAGCCCAGCGTGAATGTCTTCATAGAAATCAAGCATAGAGAAACACATGCTACACAGTGAAGTCTGGCCTGAGCTCGACGGATGTATTCACACTGTGTCTGTATCCACTCCAGCTCCCAGCCCTCTCAAACCAGTGAGGCTAAAATGGTTCCAGTTGAAACCCTTTGCACTCATTTCTCAACACAGTCGAGGTTTAATGGCAGTACGCTGATTTGTAAAGACACAATTTATAGTTACTGTGAAATTACATTGATAGAATGAAAGGGACAAAGTGTCAATTATGAAATATGCTAGTCGTGGACATGCTGTACATCCTGCTCAGCGTGAAGTGGACCTCATCCCGTAGACCTCAACGCTGTCTCAACCATTAAAAAGCTTATTTCATTGCACCGCCCGAGTGACAGTTTAAGTGCCAAAGTCACCTCTATTGATGGTGCTTTCCTTCACGAAACTGATTAATGATCGATATCAAAACAATGTCTCCAGAATAGCAAAATACCACAAGACATCAGGGTGAATACAAAGCACGTCTTAATTGTAAAACACCCCCCGTCAAGTATTACCGTCTCAATCAACCTTCCACCATCGCCGCCGCCATCAGAGAGTTCAATCCAAAATCTCCAAGAGCACTTAGACAGCGATTCCATCGGTGGTGCGAGGATGCCGATCGATCGGGGGCCTGTGTATTTGAAGGACAAACATGTGTTTTTACTCTGCTTTACTTAATGAGTGTCTCTCTCCAATCACAGCTGGTGATTAGGTGTGACAGATTAGTGTGGTCATGAACGAACATAGGAAGCATCCTCGACCGGGAGCGCCAGATCAAGGATCAGCTTTGTCAATTTTTCAGCGATATTTAGTTAGAGAATAATCTGAGAGGCACAATAAATACTTTCTACTTCTGGTCACGCCATCTCCTCTCATCCCGTGAGTCTGAAAACCTCAATGCCGACTGGGGTGCACCGGGATGTGCGACTCAACATCAGCCGTGAATTACATTTCTGATTCCAAGAAGACATAATCAATACAAGAAGTGATGAGATGATAATGAAACTGTTTTATCTATGCGGGGCTGGAGGAGCGTTTCCGCTGCTTGTGGGCCCGAATACATGACCTGGAATGAATGTGCTCTCAATCAGCTAATCAATTGGTAACGCTGGGGAGGGGGGGGTGATCGCTAGTGACTAATCCCTCGGGGGGGGGGGGGGGGGGGGGCTCGAGAGCAACCTGGATTATATTGCGTACCCAGGCAGCGACGGCTGCTGGAAGCCGGAGCAGACTAATCAAACATTTCTATAGCGGAGCAACAGAGACACAAATCGATGCATCGTGCCACATCTCAGACACAAATGTAATAACACACTGGAGCATAGATCCACATAAGAGTGAAATTGTACCGTAAGCAGACGTTCTTTATCTTTGGGAATTTAAAAAAAATACAATTTATGAAGCTGATATGTATCCGTGCAGAAGCTTCCAGATTAAGTTGTCTAACATACGTCAGACCGTTCAGCTTCACTTCCATCCGGCTTTTGTCCGTGTTGTGCTTTCTTTATTGTCGCACAGATAATGCACAGGGTGAATCCATACACCTGGCAAATAAAATGCAGCCCCGTTGTGAGTCGTGTATCAGAGCAGCTCGTCCGTATCTTATCTGAGCAACGCTGATACCGAGTCGGTCCCACAAAAGGTTCAAAAACTTCCATGCGTTCGATGCCGTTTCATGACGGTGTCGGTGACAGTGAGCTGGTTTCTTTGTACACGCCAGACACCCCCCGATTCAAGGTGTTTCAAAGTAAAAGTGAAAAACGTGCGTGTGATATTATTTATTGATGATGGTAATGTATGTTGAAATATCTGGTCAATATCTGGACACTGTTGGGAGAGTGTGTGTGTGTGTGTGTGTGTGTGGGTTGGTGGGGGCTCTAATGCAATACAACCTAGCCGTGTAGTCTAGTGCCCGCTATCTGTTGAGAGAAGCTGCATACATTTCTTTCACAAATAATCTAATCTTTTTTAATTTGTGAGATAAGGCAGAATTGACTGTAATTATGTGCAGCTGGGTCTGTGAGGAATTCATAAAAAAAACGAAGAAAAAAAAAACGAGGCTAAGCCCATCTGCTGACTGGGAGCTGAGGGAGGCAGGCAGGCGACATTGGAGAGAGAGAGAGAGAGAGAGAGAGAGAGAGAGAGAGAATGAAAGAATGAAAAGAAAAGAAGAGACTCTGAAATCATTAAATCAGCCACTCTATTTCCTCTCCTCTGTCACTCAGAGAGAAAAAAAGGCACTAATGAAATATTAATGCCTTCCTTATTTTGAGATTTACATTAATCTTTCCCCTCTCTATCTCTCTCTCTCTCTCTCTCTCTCTCTCGCCAGCTCCCTCTCCTCCCCTCCACACTCTCTCTATCTCTGTATGTGAAATTTGAAAGCTGTGCTCGGAATGACTGTGAATATATACTTCTAATGAGACGGCTGCACTACCGAACGTCTCATTTTTCTACCTGTTTTGCAATCCAAAGTCGGATATATTGCACAGCGAATATGGCGCCGTGCAGTGAGAGAGAGAGAGAGAGAGAGAGAGAGAGAGACTAGGGTGTGTGTGTGTGTGTGGGGTGGGAGGGGGTGACGGCTGGATGAGCTGAAAGTGTAAAGATAGAGAGAATGAGAATGAGAGCATGAACAAGAGAGAATGAGAGAGAGAGAGAGAGAGAGAGAGAGAGAGAGAGAGATACTGACGCCAGCAGCAGCAGCAGCAGCAGTAGCAGCAGCAGCCCGAGACGCAGCCATTCAGGCAAGAATGTGGTAGTTTCCTCTGGCCCCGTCCCATTTGGCAGGGTTTCAAATGAGAAAGCAAAACAAAAAAAAAAAACGGGGTGTGGATCCTCCCGGGAGGCGGTTGAGGAATTAGGAGTGTGTCAGGTGAACCAGCCGGACATTGAGAGTTTTTCTCTTTGTTCGCCCCCACTGAGACCCGGAGCGAAAGCAAACCTGACACCGCTGACAGTTTGTGGCCGCACCAGAATATAGGCTTTCACACACACACACACACACACACACACACACACACACAGATTACACAGAACCTTAACTACGAGGGGGCCTAGGAATTGCCTCGGTCACACACACACACACACACACACACACACACACACACACACACACACACATATGCAAGCATGCACACTCATGCACATGCACACACTAAATGTGAAACACGTCAACTCCTGCAGAACTACACCGCTTTGGTTCAGAAGTTGGAATGTCTCCGGTCCCTCGACACCGTTCAAAACCGTTTTTTTTTTTTACCTTCGCGACTTCGGCATGAACCTTCCACTTTACACGTACGAGAAAATAGTTGAAACGCTGAAACAGCTGCAATTTTACCACCGCGCTGCGAAACAGCCTAAGTGCGGATAAGTGCGGGGTGGTATGGACCATTGGGTTCTGGAGGAGAGAATTCTTGCGCGGGCACAACTGCTGCCTACCGCTATCCCATCAGTGCTTCATCATTCCCCCGGTGGAGCCGAGCGTTCCCATGCTGTCCTACACAATACAATAATTTCCCCTGTAGCGTTTCCCCCTTTGTGCAGCTACATACATTCACCACGCAGACGTGTGAGTTCCCCCCCTCCGGCGTCTACAGCAGAAGTGTGGCACATACAGTGGTGCAGCTAGTTACACACCGTGCACACCAACCACGGCAAATGGCAACCTGCAAGCTGATGCTGTTGCTGTTGCTGCTGTTGCACCATCGTCTGATGCCGGCTGTGCCTTCAGGGTATATGTACGAGTGTGTGCATGTGTATGTGTGGAGGTACTGGTCGGAGGGGGGGGGGTCTAGGTGTCTTTTGTGTGTGTGTGTGTGTGTAATAAGGAAGAAAAAGGTGATACTAAGCAATGCCAATCACTGTGATAGGCACTCTTCATCTTGCATAGAGACCGAGGACAACAAAGAGCTGAGTTAATAGGCAGACATGGCTCAGAGGACACTAAAGACTGCTGTCTAACCCTGACATCTAGAAGTAGACACACACACATTATTAGGACAAGATAATTGGCTCATTTTACCCGTATTACTCATCACTGAAAGGGGCCCTGTGCTGCAAACACATAGCCAGACGAGTGAGTCTTGTGAGACACGCTAAAAAAAATGACAATCGATGATGAGATAAGATGGAATTTTAAAGGTCCCTGTGGGGGAAACCGGGTCGCTGCAGCAGCAAGTAGTACTAGGATACAGCAAAGAATCATCTAAACAACAATATAACAAATGGGGCTGTAAAACATGTGCAACCAACAATTTC